>VZTV01056873.1:0-20277 GCA_013400875.1 Anhinga rufa
AAATCAAAGTATAGATATATTTTGCTTGCCTCACTGGGGCTGTTTTACTAGAAAGCAAGCTGTGTCGAGCAATTTGAAGTCCTTTTTTACTTGGTACAACGCGTTCTCAGGAAGCACCAGGGAGATCTGGTGGCCTGTTTCTCCAGTCTCCCACTCGTTTGGGATTGATGCAGCTGGGATGGACCTGAGATTTCGTCCAATGAACTAAATCCTGTCTTTTGACAGAAAGGAAATAGGCCTTTTAATTTCTCCATCCAGTTGCCAAACACAGTGTTTTTCAGGGTTGCTGGAGTTGGATGTTGTTTGCTGGAGGAAAAGAGAATGCCCACCAGGCTGGTGCTCAGCCTGTGCTGGCAGCGGCCACGATGCGTTTCTCTTGTCAGGATTTTCCATTACAGGAGTTACGTGTTTCCCTTCAGTGTTCTGCAGTTTTCCCGTGCCCGTAAGCTCGTGCAAATAACCAACCTGCAAAGCTACATCCCTACAAATCGACCCCCAGGCTTGGCGTTAATGCTCCTCAGGGTGTATCTCTCAGTTGCTGCTGCCCACTTGCACCCTTCTTCCCTCCCTCCTTTGCCAGCTCTCCCCCTCTCCTCTCATTAATGTAACTTTTATTCATATTAAATTAGGAAAACACAAGGGAAAATGCATACATTTTAAGAGGTGGGTGGTTCTTTGCTGGTGCAGTGATTGTTGTTCAGTGCTGCTTGGAGTGTGCCTTCAGATATTTCAGCTTTTGCTTTGTTTTAGGAAAAGGGGCAGAAGTGAGATGAAGGTTTTTAAGTAGGGGAGGTAATGAGGCTTTGCTCCTTGTAATGTGACGCTGACAGTGTTCATGTGGCTGTGTGGTTTCTTGGCCTTCCCCCCTCTGTGTAGATTAGAATTGTTGAATTTCCAGTTGCCATTTGGAAAATTTGTTCTACCTTCTTTAATAAAATCTTAGAAATGTTTTCCTTCCTCGCCTCCAGCTTCTTAATTTCCCCATGCCCCTTCCCTTCCTTCCAGGTTTCCACTCTGAGACTGAAGCTGCAAGAAAGGGTTGATTTAGAGTTTGGTACAACTGAAGGAGTGAAAACCTGAGGCAAAGGGAGTAAATGGGAGTAAGTAGTGGGGTGGGGTGGTTGGAAACCTGTGCAGCAGGTCTGCTGATGGACAGGCGTTCCTCGCCGGTGTGCAGCACATCCACTACAGGGGTTTCCCACTTCCTCCGGTCTCTTCTTTTTCTCCTTGCCGTTGTCCAGTTAATACGTTCATCGGGATGGGATTCCTGAAGAAACGGTCAAAAACTTGCTTGGAAAGGGTCATAGTCATCCTTTTAATTTTATATGGGCCATGATCTGGAGCATTATGCAATCTCAATATTGGTGAATTGACAGCGCATCTCCAGGCCATTCATTCTTCAAAGCTCATTTGAGCTGTTTTTAATAATGTGAAAATTTAAAGATGCGACTGGCAGAGTAGGTGGCAGAGTAGCCGAGCCCCTCGTTGGTTCCTTTGCAGGAAAGGAGCCCATCTCCGGTGGGCTAGGAAGCGCCCAGAAACCTTCTTCAGTTTGAGTAGTTTGTTTTAACTCTGGATTTATGGGATTTACAATAGAGCAAATGGAAAGTAAATAATACAATGTCCTATCTGGAGCATCTCTTTTGCACTTTAAAATAAGCGCGTACTAGGAAGGGAAGAATCAGGACGACTGTGGGAAGACCAGCTTGCCCGGGGATACCAGGATATTCGGAGGGAGCAGAGGGTGCTCACCGCCTTCCTCCGCGCAGACCACAGCCACCGACTCTGTGGGCCATAAAAGGAAACAACATTTCTTGTCAAAATACAGCTGCCCAGCCCATTCGCTTTCTGGGAAAAATGTCCAGTAACTCTGCCGATACAGCCTTGCGATGTGCAGATTAAAAGCATAAACATTTACTTACTCTTAACTAGAATCGTTGGCTTTTCAGAACCCGTAGGGCAGGGGAATAGCATAATGCCGCCGACTGATGAATGGCCGCCACGTAGCGATGTGAAGCCTAGAGAGGGTTTAAAGTTCAAAGCAGTTTACTTTTTTTCTAAAAAAAAAAAAAAAAAAGCTCTTGTCAGGAGGAATATACCAAACAAACTCATTATTTGCAAAAAATCTTTGAAGTAAATTCAGTTTTGAATAAAAAGTAGCAAAAATTTCTTCCTCATCATTTAAATTTAATTATTTTATAACACTTTTTCCTTATTGCTCAGAGAATTTTAAATTTCTGTCGGCTCTTTAAATGATGCAAGAAAGTGTTCTGTTGGCATATAATGTAAACTAAGTTCGTGGAAAAGTAAATATTTAAGACTGACATATTAAAGTATAAATAGCGGTTACTGTGTGTAATGTTTCAATTGTAAAAATATTTCTCAAGGTCTGTTAGTATGCACCATTGCTGTTAAAATGATAGTGTTTTTTAAAAGCTGCATTTATATTTTGGAAAGTATATCTAAAATTGGCTACAAATACTTCTTTGACAGCCGTGGTGCCTCAGATCCTGTACGCATTTGTCACACTCTTCCTGAGAAGGGCTGATCCGCTTGTCAGCAAACACCAATTAATGGGCGGTGAAGTTTATCGTTCTCAGAGGTTTATCCGTGTTCCAGGCTGGATTCGGAGCTGTCTGTCTAACCCAAAAATGAGGAATACGGTCAGGCGGGGGGAGCTCGCTTCATCAAACGCCACTCGGGTCAACTCAAAGTCCGGGGCTTCTGCCTGTCTGCTGGCACGTGCAGCGCTCCCTGGGGAAGCTGTTTTGGGGATGCTTGTGGAGCCCCTTACAGATACCATTAATTAACTTTCCTCATCTCGGGCATCTCACCAGGCAAGCGGAGTTTGGTTTTGCTCCCCCTCTTTGGAACTTGATCTTTAGCACTTGTGTTTTGCAAGAATAGGGTATTTATCGTACCTTGTGTCTTGAATTACCTTGTCCCATGGCCTCGGCTGAGGGACTCTCCTCTGGATTTCCCGTTCTTGCGGATATAACAAAGATTGTAAGTGTTGTTTTAGCACAGTTCTTGTGTTTAACAGTAATTATACAAGCTTTACTGTATCCTATCTGTGTCATCAGGACTGGCTGGCTTCCATGTGGGCATGAAACCAGTGAGATGGAAGTTTTTACTGTGCTTTGACATTGCACAACAGCTGTACGCTACTTAAAGCTAAAGCTTAGCTCAGACTGAGCCAACCTGACATTTGAACTTAATGTTTAACGTGTTTTACTTCAGAAATAATACTACGGGGAGGTGTTCCTCTCTTGAAGAGTTATGATAACAGGCAACGCTCACCTGGAATTCAATTGATAATTATAGCTAAATCCGCTTTGGAAAGTTTATATTTTGTATGTAAAATATGTTTTTACTAAAAGTTTTGTCAAAGGGAATAGTGTGAGAGATCTAACTTTCAGCTTTTCCAGCTCTTAAAATACTGAGCTTAAAATGCAAAAATTCAGCCTGGGGTTGCACTGCAGAATGTGGACACATGGGAGCCTTTCAGAGTGTTTTCTTACTTTTCTGAAACGCAGCTTGCTCGGACCAGATGAATAAATTTGTCGGTGATATACAGAGTTAGAAATTTTAATTATCATGGTCTCCGTAGATGCTGCTGCTATCTTTGTCAGCTTCTGCTTTCTCCTGTTTATTCTGTCTTTAATGCTGTCTGCTAATACTGAGTCATATTTTGAAGTTGTGGTTTAGAGGCGCCTTTCCAGGACCACGAGCTCTCCGCTGGTGAAGCTCTGTATTGCATTACTTTCTCCAGTAGCAACTTCCTTTTGGTGGTAACTCATATCCCCTTGTTCTCCTCCGGAACAACCTGCAGTCATCACAGCAGAGTGGAATTTTTGGTCACAAAAATTTGGCCCGACAACTTCTGCTTCTACCGGGCTGTCCTCGTGACGGGATTATAATACTCATGGCAAGGGTGTCTTCATGGCAGTAGGTGGGTCCAGCAAGAGGAGCTGTAGGATTAAGCGCAACTGCTTCCGTGTAAACAAAGTCATCTGGTTGTCGCAGCATTAGGAAAGGCAACTGGAAACAACACAGACGTGCCCCCAGTAATGTTCGTAGTTGTGTTATTCGTTGACTGAATTATATCGGGGAATTTTTATCCATTGAAAAATCAATGGTTCGTAAAAGCTTTTGTGGCCAAGAAAGAAAAGTCTCCAATTTTTTTTCGGTAGTGGCTCAAATATGTACAGAGGAACACAGTTATATATTTAGCAATAAATACTTCACCGCTCCCATACCTGTGATCAGGGTGATGTAGTAACATTTTTATTATTATCCCAATATAAATAAATTTCAGTAAATTATTAGAGGAGAAACTAATATATAAAATAATATATAATCATATAATAATGCTAATGAAAATCAAGAACATTCTTTTAAGTGCTCTAAAAACAATGAAAATAATCTCCATTCCTGTGAACTGTGGTTTAAATAAACAAGCTAGATGCAGCAGAGAGATATAGGCTGCAGCAGAAATAAATCTGTATTCAGGTTATGAATATATCTAAGTGTTTTTTTTTCAAAATGAGATTTTAAAAAGTACTCTCTAATGTCCTGTCATCTATATTTAAAAGTCTAAAAGCTTTGTTCATAATCATCAAAAGTGCTGTGCTGATCACGCAGTACAGATAATTCTGAGGCTGTTTAACACTTAACGAAAGTCTGATCTTGCCAGCTTTCCTCTTAGAGATTTGTCCTTTCCTCCATTTGATCTGCTGCATTTCTTGCAGCCTGCTGCTACTTTTCCATCTCATTAATTCAATAATATGTTTACTTGCCATCTCTGACATACCTGAATCAACATTTGGAAAGTGTGGAAGAGTCAGGTTGCCCTGCAGCCTGCTGTACAGCAGGAAGATCCCCAGGCACGCTGTGTCGGCGATAAGGTCTGGTTATGGTACTACAAGGCTCATCACAAGCTCTTTTTACCTTCTATTTTTCTCTAACGGTGCCTTTTTTTTTTTTTTTTTAAATCCCTTCTACAGACTGCTGATTCGCTGTGTTTTAAACATATTCATGTACTTCAGTCCACATGGCTCTTTGGAAACGAGCTATCCAAACTCATTTAGATAGTAATTGTAAGCTGTACATTTATATTCCATTTTACATTTTCATTGCACTTTGTAAATCCTATCAGTAATTGATTAGAAACGTTCTTCAGGAAGGCTGGGTATGGTACAGTCAGGTCTCTGAAGGTGCTTGCTTTATGCTTATTTCCTTTCTATTGGTGAGAAAAATCTAATTTTTTTTAGCATAGTACTGCCCGCTGCCCAGCTGTTTGAGTGCTAGAGTGATACACATAGTAAGAATGTAAGAGCGGCCAATAGATCCTTCCCTAACCTCAGTGCTCAGGAGGGGCCAGCACGCTTCGTAAGGTAGGAATCACTGATTTGGCTTTCATGAATAATATGTATTTCTGCCTTCAGTAGTGTCAGCTCCAATACATTTGTCTAATTTATAAAGCTTTAATACTGAGAGGTTTTACAGGTTGTATGTAGCTAATTCTTATCCCAAGATGATGTGTTGAGCAAATGCTTAATTTCTTTTATTGCCCAAGAAATGCTAAGAGCTTATTTTTGGTCCAGTTGCATTCAGGTTGAATCCTAATTTTATGTGTGTGTCACTTAACAACAGAAGCTTTGGGGAGTAAAGACTCCTCTAATTAGATTTGGCATGTGTTTTCATGATAGGTGAAATAGTTTGCATGCTTCTAGAAGAAATATTTTCTGCAGCCCGTATTTATAATAATGGTAAACAATTGAGCGTGTTAGCGCCGAGTCCTACATGTTTAGTGTAAGCTGTGGCTTTTGGAACATGTACCCTTGCGATTCAAAAATATTGAGTCCTTTCTAATGGCATTTTTTTGTTGTTGTTTTAATACGCCAAAAAAGGGAAAGATCAAAGTGCAGTCTGTTCTTTCCTGCCCTTCTAGATATACAAAACAGCTGCAAAGCACAATCAACTATTGTAGTAATATGTGCCCGAGGTCTATAAATAGATGTAAAGCTTCAAGCCTGAACCGTGCTGCTAGAGAGGCCAGGGGATTTTTGTTTGGGGTTACTAAACATTCCCTCGCTTGTTTGTGGTTTAGAACCATAATTTCCTAGGCTGCTATATTCCAATTAAATCTGAATTCAAAATGTTTTTACCATGAAGGTTTTACATTACTTCACTGTTTGCAGTTTTCTCGTTCCCTGTTTTTTTAACCTATTTTTTTTCCAACGCACAAGAATTTTGCAAGTTTCTGAAGGAAATCAATTTAAATACAAGAACTAAATTGTTTACCAGAAGAATATTGCTATGATGTATGGCCTTGGTGGGAAGTTTATGGAGGTACGTATGAAGAGTGAGAATCTGAATCATGTTTTTTCATTAAATTGTGGTCTGGACTCTCCTTCAACCTGGAAATGTGTAGTGTGGTGCTTGATAAGAGCTTCATGTTCTTTTGAACTGGAAAGTAGGCGGCTGCCGCAAGTACGCTCTGCCTCACTGTGCAAAGGAGTAATAAAATCTGTATGGCATATTTAGAGCTGTTAGAGCTGTTCCCAGATTTTTTAATTCAATATGCTGCATACTTTTTATTCATCATGTTAGCTCGTATTGGAAGAGCTGTTGAGAATGTGAGAGCTAGGGACTTGTGAGATGATGAGAGAAAAATTAGTGTATTTGGCAGAAGTAAGGTGTTGGAGATAATTTGGGTTTTGAGTATCCAGGATGTGGTTGAAGCTGCTGCTGGCAGAGGTGAAGGAGGCTTGAAACTGCTCGTCTCCTTTCCACGCTTTCTCTTCCTGAAAAAACTATTGATTCCCAGTGCATTTCAGCAACATCAGCACCTAACAATACCAGTAGTGCTGTCCTGCTTTAAATTTAAATGAGCAGGAGTGCTAAAAATAACTACTTTAGCATTCAAAATTGATACTTTTCAGAAGTAACCTTCATGCTTTGAGTCAGGTGAACCAGTTCATCTCTTGAGTATTTCTTCTTTCAATGACAGGACTTGAAATTTGGTTTATCGCTGCATATCAGGAGTGATTTAGAAGGTCTTGCCCCATATGGGCATCTCACCGAAGGTGTTTCATGAAGCTTTCAGTGCATAAATACAATTTCAGTATATGTGGTCAGCATTTTCCAAGACCATGTGGGGTTATGGTGGAAATTCCTCAGTCAGAGAACAGAGTGGGAAATTCTAATACACTTGATGTTAAACAGTGTTGTTTCTGAAGAAATAGCAATAAAAATGTTGAAGGAAATGCTGAAATCTCAACTGAAAAAGATACATATATTCTTTTTTTAATAATGTACAGGCTTATAACGTTTATTGCAGTGCCCAGACTTTCATGCAAGATGCAGGTATGTTTATAGGGCTGCTGTTCTGAATGGAGGTGATGGTTACGGAGTGGTGTTTGGCCATGGTTTTTGTCAATCTGACAAAATTAATGATTAATTCAGATTTACCTGAATTGATAAAACTCATCTAGTATGACCTTTCTTTGTGAAGATTAGGGCATGAAGAGGAATTTTTAAATCAAATATAATGAAAACTTGGAAAACTTCCTCCTCGCTATGTATTCTTCTGCTGGATCAATGAAATTCTAAACCAAATGGGCACATAGCAGAACTTTGAGACCAAGCTTTTCCTATAGTTTTCTATGGGGCAGCCGTTTGGCTTCACAGGATAGCATCGGTTGTTCAGGGACCTCTGATGGTGTCTTGTCCAAACTTGTGCTCAAAAGACGTTTAGTTAGAGGTGGTTATTAGGGATCTCTCCAGCTGTAACCTGTCCTCATCGTACCTTGTCCTGTCACTGTGCATCAGAAGAGCCTGGCTCCGTCTTCTCCCTCCCTTCCCGTTAGGTAGTTGCAGTCTTCTCCTCTCAAAGCTGCCGAAACCCAGCTCTGTCCTCGCACATCGTGTGCTTCAGCCCCCTGATCATCATGGTGGCCCTTCCTGGCATCACTCCACTGTATCAGGTGTCTCTCCGGTCTGGGGAGCCCAAAACTAGGCATGGTTCTCCAAGTGCCGTCTCAAGTGCTCACTGGTATGCTCTCATTGCTGAGGTCTCGCTGAATGGCAGCCTGGTCTACCAGTCTATTGACTGCTCCCAGCGTGTCATCGTGTCCTGTCCTCCCCAGTTTGGTACTGGCCTCAATGGTAACGCAGGGTTGTTTTCTTACACAGAATCAGATCTGCAAATTGAGGAGCTACTGCTCTTCGTAGAGAGGAGGCAGACCAGACCTGTGTAACAGCACTAGATGACAAGTAACTCCATCTGAGAGATCTCCAGTATTTTACCTCTTCAGCTTCAAGAAAACAGACCATTTCTAAAGGACAACAGAATGGGGAGGGGTGAGCACCAAACCTCGCTTGCATGCTGAGACAGCTGCGAGCAGAGAGGACTACTTTCTCCATAACCGCTGTCACTCGTCTTTTTGGAGGCAAGCAGAGCAGAAGAGGCTGAGAGAGAAAAAGTCAGTCTCCTGCCTCCTTCCTGCAAGCTGTATGGAGGATCTTAGCTGTTTTGCAAGGACTCAGGTTCTTCCTTAGTATATGTTTTGGTGAAACCTGGTTCCTGGCATAGGAGGGATTCCAGAAAGCAGCTGGAGAACGTCATCGCAAAACCTCTTCCACTTGATGCAGTTGGTGGCTCTTCTCTACAGCGGAAGCCTGTAGAGTCTGGCTACAGGTTGAGCCTACTCAGTGAGGCGGGGAGCTTTCATGCCTGTTTGCTGGAGCCAGGCTGACATATTCAATTTCTGAACACCAAGGAGCTTTCTTGGTAGTGCTGCTGGCAGCAGAGGAGTTTGCAGAAAGGACTAGAGGAGGCAACGTGCAACTTGATAAGCAATCCTCAGAGGCCATTGCCACTCTTGGTTGGGAAGTATGTCCTGATGTCTGTCTAACGAGAGCTGTCGGTGGTTCAGCTCTGCCTCATGGGGAAGAAGCTGGCCAAAAGGTCCCATTGGACTGCCAGTCTTAGAGGCAGGTTCTGACTCCTCTCCCATGGGACCTGCCTTGTGCTGTCTCTTGAGTGCAGCGTAAGACTTGGAAGTTCCACTCTGCGCTCAGTTTAACACAAACCCATGGTTTTATCCCCCTTTTTTTTCAGGAAAAATATTCCAAAATGTAATTACAAGATTGATGACTCCTCATTAGAATGAAAGAAACAGGGGATAAAAACATGCTGATACAGAGATGTGCAGATCCATCTGGTTACAAACAAAAGTAGAGGGAGGGAAAGGAGCATCTTTCGTTTTCATCTTCAGGAGAGTGCACCAAAGGGGTTCCTCTGGAGGCAGGGCTGCAGGCCCAGCAAGAATCTGCGTTCCTCAGCTGCATACATCCACGGGGTGCCCGGGGAGGCACTGGCCGTCAAGAGGGTCAGCGTTGCAGCAGCAGCAGCGCTGCAGGCGCTTGCGAGAGGTGCGGGAGCGTGAGGAGTTGCTCTGGGGGCACGGTCTGGGGGTGCTGCTCTCGTTACATGTTCTGTCACAGATAATAAAGAGGATGAAGAGCCTTTGGGGAGGTCAGTGGATTCTTTGTTTTGGACTAGAAGAAAGTTGTCCTCTAAATTTCTTTTCCCAGAAAAGAGCATGTAAACTGAAGCGTTTTAGAAGGGTTGGTTTCTCGGGGCCGGTTCTGTATTGTATGCTCCTCTCGTTGGGGATCAGCGGGCTCCAGCATCTCTGCCCAGCATTTTTAGTGCATCAGGCAAAAATGGGCTTAGCCTTACCTAAGTACCCAGTGGTTTATTTGCTTTTGAGAGGAGTAGCTCTTCTGTGTCTTCCTGAAACACTGGGTTTTTTTCTGAGAGATCTTATTTGGTTTCTGCTGTTGTTATGGGCCCCTCAGCTGAACTCCTGAAATCACCTTGTTATCTTGAACAAAGCGTAGCTGTTGTAATAGTCCTCACAACAGTTCCCTATTTGAGTTGGCGAATCTTTTCCTGAACTTGCTGTACCCTCCAGCAGATAAAGTGGCAACCTAAAAGCAAGACAGGCTTCACACCAAAGATCAGATTCAGGCTTCACTGAGCACAGCTACATTTTTTTTAATTTATTTTTTTATTTTACCTCCATACTTCTGTGCTTGCTGGTTTGCCTCGGAGAGAAAGTGCAGCTACCCTGGAGGTGTCTACCATGCCACTGCGGCTGAAAAGACAAATGCTTTGCTTGTGCTTCAGTGCTAACGGGAGAGCAGACTTAAAATAATCAGTTTTCCTCTAAAGTAAACAACATTTATGCTTTTGACATAAAAGATGAAAAGCATACCTCCTTTTAAAACCAGAGCTTGCTCCTTAAGGTTGTGGCAGCTTAATAAATTTAAAAAAAAAATATTGTATATACTTCATATGAGAAACTCTTTTTAAGAAATACTATATGATTTCCATATTCTACATATCCATCATATTCTACAAAGAGGACACCCAGCTGTTGTTTAATACCTTTGGTAGATGGCTATGACTCAGCAGAGCCCTCCAGTAACTATTAGAAAAGTATTTCCTTTCTCAGTTGTAAGTTCATAGGCTCCTGTTCCAGTTCCCCAAGTGAACTCTCGCATGAAATTCCAGTGGCCTGGATCAATGAGAAATTAAAATGTCCTTTCTTGGACTAGGCAGCTAATTGGGGAAAAAAGACGTTGAATTATGGGTTTAATGCAAAAAAGTTTGGTTTAGGTTGGATTTTGTGCTCTGCAGGAGGATAATGCTGTTCATTTTGAAGTTTCATTTTCCTGAGAGATATGAATGGAGGTTTCCAGCCTAGGGAAGTGTCTCACCACGTGGAGCAAAAACTGCTGGCCATGCACACAACCTGTAGGGCCTTTTCTGCTCAGTAGAGAGCTGCAGCTCTGCGCTGGGAAATCAGTGAAGCCTTCTTCAAAAGCTATAAGCTGCATAATGCATTTAATTTTGGCTTGCCCACTTTGGTGCAACTTTTGATTTTTTTTTTTGTGTTTTGTTGTTGTTGGTTTGGGGTTTTTTTTATGTGTGTTTTCTTACCACCACCACCACCCCCAGCAGAAGGAGTGATCATTCTGTAAGCTCCACTGGAAGATTGCTGTAAGGAATGTGTATTTGCATGCTCATATGTATTGTAATACAGTTTGGATTTTCCTGGTGTTTCTAAGATATTCTATGATGATGCTTTCTCAGGTAGAAAAGTCTCTGACTTCTACATGATGCCCACAGCATTGATGTGTCTTCCTTTATATTAAAAAAATATATTTGTTTCTTCTTAAATTTTTAATACGTAAACTTCTATTAAACAAGTTTGTTAACAAAGCTTTTTAGATTCAGTCATTTGGGAGGGTACTCCTTGTTTTGACATGAAATTCTTCTATAATTTTTGTATTGCTGGTTAAGAAAGGAAGGTGTGCAAGAGCAACAGGAGTGAAGTGCAGTCAGAAGTCCACCCAGGAGGAGGGCAAAATGCCCACAAAGAGTAGACATCTCACTGTACACAAAAATCCTGTGAAAACTGAAACACAGACTTGTGCGATTTGAGGTTTTGATGTTAGTGACAGGGAATGTATGTACTGAATAACCTGTGCACTCACCTGGAAGTCATGCTCTCTGTTTAAAAGCATTCCATGCTATCAGTGTGTTTTCATTTCATTACGTTGGTTGTTTAATTTCAGTTGCCTTGAAGGAAGGCATTGCGAATCAAAGGGTGATTTGAACTGTCAGTTTTTCTGTTTTGAAACTTCCTATGAATCTTTGAGTTTTGCAGCTGCCTTGCTACACTCTAGATATGCTGTTGCTTCTAAACCAGCAAGAGATAATACTGGTTGTCTCAAGGTGATACTAAAAAGTGTTAGCAGTTGGTGATAAAATGCTCCCTTTACATAAAATAGTATACACCAGTGTGAGGGTAACAAAAAGCATATTCTCTTTCTCATTCAAACAAGCTCAGAGTTTTTCTTAGATATTTTTGAAAAAAGAGTTGCTTGTTATCAGTTTAAAAAAAAAGCCCTACTGTTAAGATGAGTAAGCTAAACCCACTGTGATTCATCGTGTTTCTCAGAAACCTTGATCCCTAACCTCAGGGAAAGAGTAATCCCACAAAATACTTCATTCTTCATTGAGGAATTTTGTTTTTGAATGCTTGGATCTTCAAATAAATCACGAAAGGCTTCATTAGGTGATTCGGTAGAAGCACAAAGACATTGGACGGGAGAGGTGCCCCTTCCAGCTCTAACAGAGTTCTGACAGCAAATGGCCGCGGCAGCACAGAAGCAGATACAGGGGTCAGGGAAATATTTAGCCTTTAGATTTCTTTCAATTTTGCTTAGTATACCCAAGAGCCCTTTATTAGGGCTTGGTAGGGGAGGGGCTATTTCTTTTGTTTCTGTGCTTTTACTTGATTTTTAGCTTTTTAGGGTCTCTTCTTAGCTTTTTTTTCCACAGGTATGGCTACAATTAAATTTGTAGCTGTCAGAAGAATCTTCTTCTGGAGACCTGGAATGTTATCTTTATTTTTGCCAGTCTCCTTTACACCTTACTTCAAAGTGATTAAGCAACTTCTAACAACTCCACGTCTAAATGAGAAGGGATTTAAGTTACGCAGGTACGGCACAACACCAGCCCAAAGGCCCAAAAATCAAGCTGAGGGGGCTGATCCCCTAATTTCCATAAATACTTGAGCCTCTCTATAGAGGCACCTTGCAGGGCTACTTTCTTGCTGTGTGCTGTAACATGGTTTGCAGAGAGGCTGGAAAAAGAGCAGAGCCTTACATGCTATGTACGCTGATCTCGTGGTTTAATACTCTGCTTGAAGACGCCCAGGCACTACAAGGTGGAGGGTGATGCAGGAATTTGCATGGACTAAAGTAAGTTTTCATAATGGAAACTTTCTATCAATAAACCTGTTACGTGGTGTCATTTAACCATAAAGAAAGCTTCCACAGAAGAACTTCTTCCCCATTTCTGTCCAAAATGTGAAGTATCTGGCATACCCTGAAACTACTATTACATCAGCTTATCAACAGATTACTCAGGGTGGTTACCATGAAAGCATAACAGAAATATTATTTGTATTGTAATTTGTGTAGGTACAAGATGCCTTTTCCTCAGAGCTAGGAGACTGGCTGAATCAGTTCACCAGTATATTAACTGGAGGAGATAGTGGGCCACTGTCTTGTGGTTTTGGATTTTTGAGAGGAGATGAGTTTCTGTAGTGAACTATCTATTTATACCAGCTCAGAGCCCACTGATTTTCACCCCTGTTGTTTTTGCATTCCAGACACATTCCTGTACTCCCCAGTAATAACTTTTAGCCTGAGGGAAGTTTGAAATGTAATTAGCATGAAGCCTGAGAATGTTTTTGCAAAGGATGAAGAAATCAAACGTCGGACGTGAGCTGACAGAGGAGCTGGTTGTTGGGGGCTTGCTTTGGTATGAAGCAAGCTGCCAGGTTTGGTCCAGATGTGGAGAACAATAATAGATGATTTACAGAATATTCAAACCGTGGAACAACAGAAATGCTGGTTTTACCCATGTCTGGTTTATGTCACTTGAACGACTTCTACTTGCTTGTCAGCCGGTGGTGTTAGTATCTCCTTCAGTCTGAAAACTGGGTTTGACTGTCAGCTGCTGGGCAAAGACCTGTTGGTCTTGGTATGAGGATGAACTCATTGCAAACACAGTAACAAGCCAAAGGAACATGTCAACAGACTTGCATTTGGAGAATGTTTTGTTTAACTGTATGTTATTTAATGTCATTCACACTAGGCAGATTTAGTGACATGATGTAATGATGAGCAAGCAAATCTGTTGAGTAACAAGTGACAAATCTCAATATTAATTTCATCAGGCAGTTTACCATTTGGATACATGAAAGAATTCATTACATATGTTCTATATTTTATGGGTGTGTTTCATCTAAGTTGTGATTAATCTCTCATGTTATATTACTTGGTGAAGTACAAGTTGCCAAACTGGTAGTGATAGAGCATTTGAAGTGAATGCACAGGACCAGAGGTAGCATGGTGTAAGTCTTGGCACGAGATACCCGTTTGCTCTAATGTCTCCTGTCCCAGGTGTTTGGTTCCTGTATGCTGGGAGCTTTGAGTGACGGGATGAAGACCCTCAACAGCTACTCATGTGACAGAAAGTTTGTTCTCTGTCCTTGTAGTTGGGGGGTGGTGGTGGTGTCATCACCCTTCTTGCCTGTCATGTCATCTTCTACTAATAAGAGGTGCAACGTACTCCGTTGGACAGTGACATAATGGGAGAGGGCAGTAGAAGGTGTCCTAGAAGATCCCTTGTTACGGTGGTTTTCAACCTGTTTTGGTTTGCAGACTCCTGTGGGTGCTCTGGCATGCTTAGAGACTCAAAGCCAGCTCTCAGCAGGCTCGTTTTCCTTGGGTTTTGTTCACAGACCCCTAACAAATACTGCATAAATTCACAGACTAAGGATGACAGGCTGAAAACAACTGAAAATTGAATCAGCTGTTGGATAAGACTCTTCCAGTGGAGAGGTTGGCTGTGTCTTTCTCATCAGCGTAACTAGCCAAGAGCACGGCACCCTTCACACGAGGTGGCGAGTACCTTCTTGCAACGGGCCGTCATCATGTCCTTGACGGTCTGCTCTGTGTGTAGCAGCAACACATGGTGGGTCTTCACGGTGGGTTTAGGGCCGTGTCCCAGGTAAAATGGATCCATGTTGGGGATCTGACCTGGAGTCCAAAACCACGGCTGCCATGTGAAGATGAAGGGGACGGTTAATGTGTGGTGTCAGGACTAGAGGTTGACTGAATGTTAGACACGGAGGAAATGGAAGGTATTTCAGAAACGTATGACTGACTGTGTGAATAAACATAGTTCTGCAAGTATTTCCTTTTGAACTTTGTTTTGTGACTTTCAAATTCTTTTTATTTTGGGGAGGGATTGTTTGTACATGTTACTTAAGGAGGGGAAATAAACTGTCTGCAAAGGTGATACTCTGCTTGGGGGAGACTCAACACTCAGTAGCTGTTCTCAGCAGTGGCTCTCAAATTAATCTTTCTTTTATGCTAGAAACACTGCAAATACTCTGTGGTTGAAGTTTGCCAAGTGAATTAAAAATACAGCTGTATAGTGATGCATGCTTACATGGTAGCTGCACTTAGGGATTTCTTCTTCACCACCTTGCCAGTGTTATACTACTGCTATGTACTGTTATTCTTAAGTGCCTCCTGCAGCAGTTTTATTTGCATTAGTTTTATTTTTCAGTACTGAATTAGTAAGCATTTAAAATTGTCAACCACATGTAAACAAGTGGTGCGTAAGTTATGAATAACAATTTACCTTGAATTACAACTGCTGCTTGTATTGCACAAGGCACAATGTTGGGGGAGTTGTGAAATGACCAAATTCAGTAGTGCAACATCATTTCTATTTATCAGGTTTCTTGTCACCTATTTGAATGAGTATCTTGACGCTTGCACAATTCCCCCAGCCGGCGATCCTGGTAAGGGATTGCTGGATTGCCATGTTGTTGGAATACGCTGGCTCCGCTCCAGTCCGTCTGCCACGTGATGAGCAATGTTTTGCAGGCTTTGTAGAAGCTGTGCTTGCTCACTGCGTAGCTCTTCAGTTCTGACCAAAGAGCAACAGAGCTTGGATGGGGGAAAGAAAAAAAAAAAAATCATTATTGAATGATTTAACAATAATAAATAAAATGTATTTAACGAGCACTTGATCCAAACATTAATTCTTTGAACTGTGCGGGTAGGCTGTGATGGCAGGTGAAAAAATTATTCTCTTTCTTTACTTTGAAAACCGATACAGAGATGTAATTAAAAAAAATTAATATCCTCTTATTTTTAAGGCAGGAATTATCTATGACCTGCCAATTTATTTCTTTTGATTTAGTCCCTTTTAAGGACAAATCTTTTCTTTTCTCTCCATATGACTTAGGCTAATCAAGTTAGTAGAGTGCTGTTCAAGGTAACGTCAGTGAATGTACTTCGGTAAAGTTTCACAAAACATTCTCATTGTCTGCAGAATATTTCTGTCTCATTCTTCTCAATTAAGTATTTAGGGTCACTTGCAGAGTGCAAGGGTCATCTTTATAAAGATGCTCCGGTGCAAAGAAACAGGTGTGGAGAAAAGAGAAAAGCTTGGGCAAACGTAGTGAAGGTTGATTGAGTAGCAGAACCAGCGGTCTGTTGCTTCCTAAAGCCCTGCCCCACCTTCTCAAGTAATTGCTCTTCTTTAGTTACTGCTTTCTGTAACAGGCGGAGGTGATAAGGCATCACAGGATCACAGACTCGCAGAATGGTAGGGGTTGGAAGGGACCTGCACGTGGATATCCAGTACTGAGGAAAGGGTGATGAGCAGGGTTGTGTGGTGGGTATTTGGAAACATATGAGTTAGTTTTCTTACATGTGGTCACAAAGATGTCTGAGATGATGCATTTTCATTTTGACTTAAGTGAAAATGTGGGTGTTTGCTGCGTGTTTTCAGTATTCTTTGATCAGTTGCATGGCAAAAAAATTTTGAAAACTGCAGGTGACGGTATGGTGTCTGGTTTTGACTTTACCTTCTAAATGGCAGACCGTGAATTTTTAACAGTGACCAACCAAAACCAGTTCTCCGTGCAGAGCCCACCAGCTCCTAGTAGGTTTGCATGCACTTCTTAACTGCTTCAGCTTTGCTTGCCTGCGAGTCTGTAGAGAGCGGTGCAGTTGCACAGCTCTGCGCAAGGGCATAATTAGCCTGTAGCATTGCCCTGGCTTAAATAAAATGCTGATTTAACATGTCAAATCCAGACTACCTGCATTATGCAAGAGGGAAAGAATTTGCCTGATTGTAGTCCTGTCAACACAAAGAGATTGCACCAGTATAATAAAATAGACTTCTAAAGTCTTGTTTAAATTGGTGCGTGCTCTTGTCTGGATTCTATTAAAAAAATGTTAGTACCGAGAGCCACAATAGCTCGCTCTCTTACCAAGGGCCGGAGCAGGCTCCAGTTGCATCAGACTATTGTTTTTTATTGGAATCCTTTCATGCATCCTGCGTGCTTGCTATTCACCATTTCTAAAGCATCAATCAAAAAGATAAGTGGCATCTTCTGGTCCCGAGTGAAATTTTCCTGGGTGGGATTTCTAATAAACTTCTAACCGCTTTCAATCTGGCCATGCCTTTTTAGTTTAAAATGAATAAATTCCCATTCCTGAGAGCCTAGAGCTGACAAAACTTTCACTTGGAGCCTCTCTCTCTTCAACTTACTAAATTCGCCTGTGTTTAGCAGAGGCTGGTACGGCCATCTGTAGTTCCTGAGGTATGCCAGCCAGTGTGTGGGCAGAAGAAAATTTAATATATAGGATGTCTTTCTGGAATGCTTGTGGCTTTGTATAATTGTCCCATCTAGAGGAGTGGAATTTTTCTGGAAAAATCTTAATCTATCCATAGAGCTCTGTTATTTAAATAGATTGTTTGAAGTCCTTGCCTTGGAGATATCCCTTGTGCAGTTTTCTGTATCGCTTGTTTCCCCCCCACAGTAAAATGTAGTTTAAAGTTGGAAATGCTGTTTTGTTTATGATAAAAGGAAGTTTTGGAAGTATATGCTACATATCCCCAAAGGATCGTTGCACTCCAAGTGATCTGGAATGTCAGAACTTCCCATGTGTGCAGATTCACCAGGGAAACGTGACAGATGCCCGACTGAGAGCTTGGATTGAAGAGACTATATGGGAAGCTACTCCCAAAGGCTTCCTCCATCATCTTGCTGACTTCCATACTGTTTTCGTGGCCTGGCCACTAGCAGTAATTCAATGTAAGTACAGGGATGCACATGATGCAGGCGCATTACGGAGGAACCCCTGGGTCTCGATGCGTGGTCCTGCATTTGTTGAAACGGAAGGCTAGGCAGAAGTTAAGGTTGCTTATTGCCTCAGCCATCTGGTTTTGAACTTTGAGGTACTTTCTTGTCAATTATGAAGGGGGGAAAAAACCCCCAAACACACATTTGCATCCTAAACAAGAAACTGGAAGAAAATGCCTCTCTTTAATGTCTTCAGAAGACTTCCCAGTGTTGTAACCTTATCATTTTTCTTAAAGAACAGAGTCCCTAACATGCCAGAACAGGCACGTCATATATCTAAAATGTATTTACATCTGCTTTACATCACTGCAGCCATGCAAAGCAGGCTGAATGTCTCCATACCGCAGCTCACAACTTGTGAGTGGGTGCAGTAGTGAGCAGGGCAGTGCTGGAGAGTGGCTTTACCGGGGCTGAGCTTGCTCAGTTTTCATCCCTGCTGCAAAGCATCCCTTCTGCTCCTCTGTCTCTGCAGTTCCTTCGGCGCTGGCACCTCGTTCACAATACAGCCAGGGAAGCAAATGTTGAAATTCTAAACAGGCTGTATTCGTGGTTAGATTTAATTTCTGATTATTATTTAGGTATATTTTCAGAAAATATATTCTGTGGTAGGAATAGTATAATTTTTGAAGAAGTTTGAACCCCCTGAAAAGCCGTGCCCCTGTGTGCTTGGTCGACTCTTGTTTTACGCAGCTGCATTGTTCAAAAATTTCATTTTCTCTCATGATGCTCATTCCTTCCCAGCTGTTAAAATTAACACAGAGGGCAAAGGGATAGTCAATAAACGTGAAAAATAACACCAATAAGATAATAGCAGATGCTTTTCCACACATATAATTGCATCATGGAACTTGTTTTCACAGAGGTATTACAGAGACCAAGACTGCAGGAGAGTTCACAGGACTGGGCACTGCATGTGAAAGCCAGACAGTATCTTTACCAGTTAATCCCAAATATCCTAGAGCTGGAGTTAGGCCCTCTTTTTGCTTTAAATGTAGAAACATCATATATCTCTTAGGTTTGGTGAGGAGTCCTTACGACAGACATAATCTATTCTCTGCAGTACGTTACTAAATTTGCGGGACTTCAGGCTTCTCATGTGGAACGCGCTATTTCTGCCTGAAAAATCCCAGGCTTACCTTTTGACTCAAATCTACTTTTCTTTCCTATTAAGGTGTGAAGCCGTGAGCTATATGGAGTAAAGAACAAGTTCAAAACCAAGAGTCATTCCGGGGAATGGGCTTGTCTGCTGTTTGTTTTCAGGCCGTGGTCGGTGGCACGCTGGCACCGGCAAAGCCCGTGGCGCAGAAAGTAAATGAGGCAGTTGTTAACCCCAGGCCAGGGATCAGGCTCGCTCGCCATCCCATCTTTTATTTTGCCAGTAGAATTTAAAAATACATATGTAAATATATTCCCAAGCCAACAGTGTTGGCTCAACCTTTGTGTTTGAGCTGCATGTCCATGCCTAAGGCTTCTTCTCCACAGTGTTTTTTGTTTGGGTTTTTTTTTTTCCCCGCACACAGGTGAGAAGAAGATAAAAGAGACTGAAGAAGGATAGACCAGCAGCCTGCAACTTTATTTCTGCAGTTTAGCTATAAATGTAGGTTGTGGGTTTGGGTACAGGGTTCCCCACTTAAAACTGGCAGATGCTGAATACCAAAATTACACATATGTTGTTGATCAGCATTTTCCAAACACACTGTTGTCTGTTAGCTGATCAAAAGTAAGCCTTTTGCTAAACAAAAGAGGCATAAGAAAAACAGTGGTTTTCCATAATACAGAAGATGCCTCTGGTTTCTCTGGCTCTCTGCAGTTCTTCTCTGGAGATTATGAAGATAGGTTTGGGGTTTTGATTTTT
Source organism: Anhinga rufa (assembly GCA_013400875.1). Classification (NCBI taxonomy): domain Eukaryota; kingdom Metazoa; phylum Chordata; class Aves; order Suliformes; family Anhingidae; genus Anhinga; species Anhinga rufa. The sequence continues at coordinate 19,681 of VZTV01056873.1, forward strand.
GGAGTTTCTTTTGTGTTCCCAGTCTATAAAGTTCTGTTTCTTATTATCATTGTTTCTGCTTTCCAGAGACCTGAGAGATAACAAGTTGGCTCATAAATTCCCTTTCTAATTTTAGCCACAGGAAATGTTGCTCCATACATTCAAAGTGCTTTTCCAGGTAGGCTGGTTTGTTAGAATCCAGGCATTTTGGGTTACATGCTTTTGTTTGCACTGAGCTGGAAGTGGTTTCTACGGGTTAGAGGGTGGGACTTACTTCATTGCAAATGCAGCTTTGCAGGTTGGAGAAAATGACTTTTATTTTTCATAAAGTCATCCAATGTCGCCTTGCACAGTCCTGCAGTGTGAGTGACAGAAAATGCCCGCGTTATAAAAGACAGTGATGTGCTTTTGGTTTCCAGCTGTATTGCTGAAATATCTGGACATTAAAAGCTGAAATTCCGGACTACAGCAGGACAATTCTTGAGAGTATTTTTAGGTCTTTAAAAAAAAGCAAAACCCATGGAATATTTTTATGTCTTTCTACACAGCCACTTACCAGACCGGTGGGATCCATTGTGTCTAACTTGCCTGGCACTTGCGCCGCTATTTTTCAAGAAG
>VZTV01056873.1:20322-42606 GCA_013400875.1 Anhinga rufa
AGAGGTGAAGATCTAAAAAGAGTGAAAATGAGGGAATTGTGAGTTTGTAGTCAGAAGCAAGCAAAAACAGTGCCCCATGGGTATGTGTGGGGTGGGAGCTATTACAGCCTTGCAGCTGGAGTGAAGATTAAACGTTAAGACAAAATATTAAGTTAAGTACTCCTTCCTTTCTCTCTGATGCTTCCTGAGGACTGAGAGAGAACAGCACTTTCTTAGATGCTGCATCTAGTGTTGTTTGAACACAACCGCTGGTAGTTCCTTCAGGAAATCAGATAAGCTCTGTTTGGCGCAGCCCATCGGGCACAGCTAGCAGGCTGGGTTAGGCAAGTGTGTGCACTCTTGGAGCATCTTGTAAACTTGCTGGAAAAGCAGCTCCTCTTGCAGTTAAAGATCAGGCTAACAACTCCACGTCCTGGGCCTGATGCCTTGGAGGGAACCTGTAAGGTCCTGCTGTGGAAGCTCTGCGCTCTCAGTTCAACATGGGCAAGCAGATGTTTGATTGTCTGCCCGTGCCTCTTCGGGGAGGACGGTGCTGCGAGCTCATGTCCTGTAAGTGGCCTCTTTGCACTGCATGGTCCCACGTGTTCTGGGCTCCTTCAGAGGTTCACGCAGAAATGTATTAATTTTTTTGAAATTATTATTATTTTTTCCCAGTTGCTGAAATGCTCAACTGCAATTTTCTCTCCAGGCGATCTAATTATAATGCAGCAGCTTGCTTGAAATTAAAAATGTACCTATAGGCCTTTACATGCCTAAATTTCTGAAAACCAAAAGCCTAAAGCTGAATTTTAAAATCAGAGTGACTCCAACGAGTGGTGATGTAGAATTACTACTAGTGCATGGCTTTTCTGCTCTCACAACTATGACAGCTCAATTGACTGAGAGGTGTTTTGTAGGGATATCGTGACCCCTTTGATTATCCAGTTTATATTTGCCAGGTGCTGTTGCCCAGGTAAAGACGTTCCTTTTGCTTCTCTCTTCAATTCTGTGTGCACAAGTAGTTTAATCATGAAATTATTAGAAGCTTCAAGGAGAAAAACTCTCTGAAGTTGATCCTTTAAGTAGCTGAGCATCTTAGCAGTGTGTGTCAGTGCTGCTGTGCAGCGCCGTCAGGCTCTCGGGGGGCCGCGGCCTTGCTTGGCTTTTGCTGCTTTGGAGAGGTTCCTTGTTGTGGGGTGAAGTACCAGTTCCCGGCTCAACAGATGAGAGTGTTGTGCTGGGGGGGAGGAAGAGGTTTGCATGAACCCCCTGTGCAAGAGTGGGTCTAATAAAGTGAGGAAATAATCCCCGTAAATACAGATTTGGCAACTATTGGATTTTAAGAATGAGGGAGGGTATTTGCTACTGAAAATCATCTTCAGATTCAGCAACAACTTGGACCCAAAGGATACTAAAGCTCCTGGAATGGTGGTATACATTATATTTTTTCTTGCATAAACATTAGGCTAGGTTAGTACTTGAAAAATTAAGCTTTGACAAGGAAAAAAATAAAACCCAACATGGTTGGTTGGATGCCAAGTTAGAGACATGCCAAAAAAAAACTGCAATTAGAAGAAGTAAATACATTTCTGGTCTTTTTTGTTGTTGTTGTTTCGTTGGTTGGGGTTTTTTTTTGTTATTTGCCTGTCATATTACATTCCAGAAATGGTAGTTGTTAATTTATTTTGCAGAGCAAGTCAGACTCTAATGAAACTGTATAGCTGCACGTTTTATTGTGTAAGGAAACCTACCTGTAGGTCTCTTGTTTCCTTTCCCTGGAGTGGCAGTGGCTGAACACCAGGATTTTCACTCCCAGATTTTTGGCAAGGTGCAAAGACGATGTCTTTAAAAGGTGTGGAGAAAACTTTTTATTGTACTTCTATAAAGAGAAAGCAAGAGCTGATTGATTGTAGAGCATAACCCAGCAGTGAGTTACCACCCATCAGTTCAGAAAGAAAGGAGCTAAAGCCAGTCCTGAACCGCAAAGCTTTTTTTATGACCTTGCTATACCACTACTTGGATCAGAGTTATGTAAAATGAGATATTAAATTATTGAAAGATAATAGCTAACGTTGTTCATCACGGTAGACTGCAGCAGGTGATTAAAATGACTTTCTAGCTGGAAAGTAATTCTTGCTGTCATGTGGGAGTGACAGTCCTGGTGGTTCTCACGATGGAACAGTTTTCATGCAGATTCTAATTTTGTGAGGTAAGAGACTGCAGAAGTAGAGGGTTGTGAAAATAGAGCTCAATTAGTTTTATAGATTACAGTTAATTATTTGGAAAGAGGTATGATTAAATGGTTAAAGTATGTAGACTCTGAGGGAAATGATGGAAAGATAAACAGTGAAGGAGAAGCACTAGTAAAACGCTGTTTGGTAAAATGGGACATAATCAATACAGTTTGGATTTTATTCCATCAGTACGGGGAATATCCCTCATCTTACAGAACAGAGGGCTGTATACTGGGAAGCAGGTATTCTGCAAGGGAAGGTCACCTCTCGGTTCCCCATACTGCAACTAAAAAAGTGAAGCGATTCATGAGGGAGGAACAGGGATATATAATAAGAGTGGGATTCTGTTTTTATTAAATGAATCAGTAAGACCACGACTGAAATATTGCCATTGGGTTTTGGTGTCTCCTAGAATCAGTGCTGAAAAGGCTTTCAAAGGCATTTGAAGTTTGTTAGAGATGTGAGAAGTATGACACATTCAGTTTGCCAGAGAGAAAGTAATTTTCCTGTCTGCTATCAATAGAGGGCTAAAAAGTTTCAATTCCATGCAGGTGGAGCATCAAAAATTGAAACTTGAGTCTTAATTTACCAAGGAATTGCTTATCAGTATTTGTATTAATCCCCATCTCTTGAGATCTCCTGTAGGAGAAGACATCCTGTCTTTAAAAGATGCATGGAGGGATGCCCTCTACTTAGACCAATCTGATCAGATTTTTACATAACAGCAACTTCTGTCCTGAAGTGATGAGGATAAATGAGCTGAAAGAAAGGAAATAAATGACTTAATTAAGGACTTGAAGGACCAGAACATCTTTTCTTTCCCATTCCCTGTTTCTTCCCAGCAAGTGACTTCCCACCAGTTACCTGAGACAGTTTTTCTCTGCAAACACAGCTACAGTTGAGGACAGCCGAGTCGCTCCAGCCTGACCCATGTCAGTAGAACCCAGCGGTGGGCAGGGGCTGGCAGGGTGCGGGCAGGGAGGCAGCGCTTGGGCAGGGAGCCCCGCTCTCTGCCTGCCTCTGCCTGTGCCCGTGTTGCTGAACTTTCCAGTCGTTCTGCAATGACCGGGTTTTCTCACGCTGTCGAAACCAGGTTGAAGACTGGGATGTTTATACAAAGCCTTATTTATACTTTTGTTTATTTTTGTGCATACAGAAAGTAATTTGTACATGAGTGCATGCATATCATTTTTTTATCATTATTAAGAGTATTTTCTAGTGTTTGGGATCATTTTCTGTTTTTCTAAGTTCAGAGGAATGCCACTGATGAAAAGAAAAGCTAACTGAAAAAAGCAGCCAAGTATAGAAATTTCCTAATGCTTCTAAAATTCAGTGTTAGTGGGACTAATGAACCCACTGTGCTTCTATGGAGATCTCACCTGTTAACTATTTTGTCAAAAATACGCTTTGCAGACACTGCCATGTCAATATTCAAAATGGTTGAATTCAAGAAATGCATGCTTTGGCTCAGTGTGCAGGAGCTGTTCTTCTTTATAATGCTTACAGATTTTCAGAACTTGAAGACAAGTGAAGGAAATGGCTTGCGTTTCTCAAAGATAAGCGATGTAGCTCAATTTTTTCACCAGGACAGAAAATACTATATGCATTAGATTAGTGTGTTGGGGGTGGGTTGTTGTAGCCAGTTCCCCGTCTTTGCTTCCAAGAGCCATCTCTGGAAAAAGCAGAAATGTGCTGCAAGATAAAGCCTGCCAGAGTACAGATTTGCTATCAGGCAGTTTGAGGCTGTCTTATTTTTCAGCATTTATTTTGAATAAATTTGGGGCAAAGGAACAAGTATAAGACTGAGAATGGCAGGAGGGGAAGAAAGGATGAGCTTTGCCTTTATAAATGGCAGCAGAAGCATCTCATAGCACTTTCTTCATTGCCACGTCTTGAGAGGCATCGTTGCGCAGCAACACACGCCAAAAATTGCACCCTGTTTGCTGGTTTTCACATAAAGTAGCGGCTCCTCTGTTGCTGGCTTATTCATTTAATATTGTTGCGTTACCTAATTGATTCAAACGCGCTGCCTGGTGGTGCGAGTGTTTTTCGTTCCATACACCGTTTGTATGGAAAATGACAGAGTGTTGATTGTACTCGTTCACTGGAGATGTAGAAGGAGGAAGAATACTGTTCTCATATAATACATTATAGTTACATCGATACAGTTCTACTGAATTAATGACCCCTTTTTTATACCAAAATATTTCAGACTGAACGTGGGAGTTGCTTTGTGAAGCGTCACAGAGTTGCAAGGAATACTAAAGCAAATTGAATTTTCCTATAGTGAGAAGGATTTAATAACAAACAAAGAATTAGGTAGGCAACGTTAGTAAAGTTCTGTAAAGCTGAAAGATTTTTGCACCTCCTAATTTTCCAAAACTTTCCAAAAATAACCTTTTTTCCTTACTTGCTCTCCTGAGACCCTGACCTTGCGTTCAGCGCTAGGAGTAGCCCTGCTGACTTCGTGCTAAACATATGCTGTTATTCTGCAAGATACTGGCTTTTCTCTGTCTGATTTCAAACGACCTGTTTTGAGTAACGCTCCTTGTTCAGTGGATGTGGCGGGGCTGGGGAGCATGTGGAGGTGACGAAGAGATTTTTCATAGTCAGTTCTCGGCACCACCGACCAGCCATTTTAGCCAACTTCAAACCCCGCAGCTACAGCCCGTGGGTCAAAGCGGGTGCGAGCGGCTGTCGGTGCACAGCGTGGCGATAGTGGCTGCGGGCTGGTGGGTTTGCCGGGGATGGGAAGGACGAGGGGTGGAGCAGGGCCGGGGAGCTGCAGCACGCTGCGGTTTCAGGTTGGGGCGAGGGTGGATTCTGCTTTCCCAAACACGTTTTCAGTTACTGGAGTACCGTAGCCTTTTCCCTTTTTCTTCCGTGTGGAGCTCAAACTGGAGATAATTTTACTGCATGCTACAGATTGATGAAATAAGTGTGCTACGCAGCACAGTAAGGCATAAAAAGTGCCTTTTCAAAAATACAAAAAAACCCCAAAGAAAATATATTTGTTTAGAAAAAAAAAAAGGGAATAATAGGAGCGGTAAAATAATCCTGTTACTTTAAGGTAGCTTTTAAAAATAGAAGTAGTAAGCTTAGTGCTCTAGCTTTTAGCACAGTAAACATATAATTGTAAGCTGATTGTGGTGAATTCCTTAAATGACAACCCCCGTCAATATAAGTTTTAGAGACAGCCCTACATCTGGAAACCAGCAGCAGATCAGGATTTTATTAAGCGGCACTGCCAAATAAAATATAAGCGATATAAAAATAAAGATTGGCTTATAGTGTAGCATCTCAAATAGGAGAGCGAGTACTCCGGAGCTGGGAGAGGGTGGGAGAGCACCGAAGCTTTCGCAGCAGCTTCTGAGCCTGGGGCTGAAATGGTCGATACTGATGCAGGTTTCTGCATCGGCTGTAGAAGTGTTCAGGAGCTTAAGTTACTAGTAGAATAAACAGGGAAACTACAAAATTGCTATTAGTATGTCCAACTTATTTTTATTGGAAATGTTATAGACAAAGTACTCTCTGCAGTACATATTACAGACAAAAACAAAAAAAAGGTTGATAGAATATGGTTTTCTGTCTGTATAGAAGGTTATGAGAGGATGACCTTACCATAACAGACAGAAACCTGCCCTCTTCCAAGGGCTGCGACTTGGCATATTTTTCCCAGCCTTCATCCTACGGACGGAGGCAAGCGAGTGCAGTCGATGGCTGTGACAGTCACGTGTCTGGCTGCAACTGGGTGACGAGGATCAGAAAATGGGAGGGGGGCGATGCAGGGCTGACCCAAACACAGAACCAGCAGCCGTCCCGTGGGCGAGAGCTCGGCTGCAGAATCACACGGGACGACAGTCTCTGGTGCCACAAAATCACGAGCACTTTCCAGTTCTGCGAGCTGGTGACCTCCGCGCTTTGTTGCGGAGCACATCAGTGCCCTTCCTTGCTGAGCGGGAGGTTTCCCATACAGTGGCAATAAAATTAACTCGTTTGAGTTCAGAAAGCAGTGTGATTAGTAGCTCCTTCTTAGTCTTCGTGCCTAGAAAGAACCCAGAACATCATAACGCAAAGTTTCAAGGCAGTAAAATAAGCGATATTCTAAACAAAATTCAGATCTTTTATTTTTTGAACAGGTTTTTGATAACGGCTCGGCTTGATACAGCATGGTATTTACCAGCCTGGCCTTTAATATTGGATCTGCTTTCCAGTTATGCTTCAATTCGTACAACAGTTGCAGAGAGCATGTGTGGGCGTACGTGTGAGAGAGAGATTGATTTTGTTCTTTAAAAACGTGAAGTCTGCACTAACTATGAAAACCCTTCGGAATTTCTAGCACTTAAACGCCATTTCCTTTCTCAATGTGCTACCAGCATTAAGCAATCTTCACGACGTCTCTCTGACAAATGGAGAGGGCAAGTGGAGGAACACATGCTGATTTTTCCGAAGTAGAATATTAACACAGATATCACTGAAAACCAGGCTGCAAATCCTCTCCAGAAGTAAAGAGTTAATGGGAGAGCTCAAATTACAACTTGGAAGCGAATACATAAGGTCTTAGCTCTATTTTTTGAAAGTACATGAGTGAAAATGGAATAAAGAAAGTACTTGTCAGTCCTGGCTGTTGGCTGTGTGTTAGTCTCTTGTGTCTGGGGCAGCAGGTGTTGGGCAATCCCGATTGCCACCACTTTCCACAGAGCATCTTTATATTCCCGGGGGTTGTTCCTCACCGCTGTCTTTTTTTTGTGCGCCGTATTCCTGAGCCTTGATAGTGCTTTGATAGTATTTCATATCTGAGAAGTCCAAAGGAATGTTATTTTTGTCTTTCTGACTGTTCAGTTTCTTTTTTCTGTAGGTCTGAAGACTTACCTGATCTCTGGTCAGAAGGTGAAGGAGCCCCACTGCAGCTGCCCACAAGCATTGCTTCCTGGCTTGGAGCCCGGAGATGGAGCCAGGATCCAGGGAGCATCGTCAGCTGAGAACACCAGTGACTTGACAAAGACTCTCAAACATGCGGAGAAACCGAAGGTGAGTTCTTGTATCTGACCCAAGCAGCGTAGATCTTGACTGTGCAAACCAGGAAGAGATGTGTGGATGGGGAAACCTTGCAGGTTTGTTTATGCACTGCTTTGTATATATTCCTATATATATGTATGTATGTATACGTGTGTGTATACACATATGGTGACAAAACATAGTTTGAGGGATGAAAAAATTTACAGAGTAAAATGTGTTGCCAGTTGACAAGGAATCCCCAAAGTAAGATGAACGCTTTTTAAAGGTGGTTTCAAATACATAGTTTGTTTGGATTTATTTAATGTTTCAGGACTAAGAGGTCAATGCTGCTTTTTCAGTGGTCTTGACTTTATGGGGGAATAAAGAATATTCTTTAAGCAGCTACTGTAACTGCTATGATTTTCTGCTTTTGCTGCACCATGCTTCTGCTGTTCCTCTGTCATGCAGGTCATGTACCTATAAACCCTTTCATATGAGAATATAACAGACACCCCCACAAAAAGATAACGGGGTGGTTTGTGTGGTGGGAGAACATGTTCCGGTAGCCTATGAGATTGTTTTTTATCAGCTTACCCGAGAAACCTATATCTCGAACTGAGGGCAATGATTTGTATGGATTCAGCTTAGAGAAATGATGACATTTTGTTATGTTCACACTTCTCGCAAGATCTCTTGACAAGGAAATCTGTGAAACAATGTGTATTGCTTTGAAGCTTTGCTGTTACTCTCCGCCTTCCAGCTCAGAGCAGATTTCCCAAACAACAGATGTCAATTCTCTGTTTTCATTTGTGCTAAGAGTTCCTCGTCCTGGGTTGCCCAAGCTGGGCACAAATGTCAGAACGATGGGTGGTCATCTGCAGGTCGCTGTCCTTAGACTTCAGTGTGTTTAGTCCTGAGAGGATCTCTTCAACACAGGTTTGACATTTAGCTGACAGAGTTGATGGGGGGGTGACTTTCATGCTGCTCCATTTTTGCTGCTTTGTTTGTTGTCTGGATTAGGAGAGCATGAGTCAGGCACATTTGCCCTGCCTCTGGGCCAGGCTTTAAGTTTTGGAGTAAAAACACTGGATCTCAAATGAGATCAGCTGGAAGGCTGGCCCAAAGTTTTGGTCGAACGTTAAGCGAGCTCCTTAAACAGTCCTGGCTTGCTCTGTAACTGCAGAAGGTAGCTGTAGCCATCTGTATCCCTCCCCAAAATATGCACTGTGTGTGGTTTGACTGCATCCAAGTTGCTGGTGATACTTTTCTATTCCTTCTCTCGTGTAAGAAGGAATATATTTGGCATCCCTCAGGCACCAGCTTTCCAGCTCTCTCTTGTCTTTCAATGAAGGTACTGGCAAATAAGGTAGGAAAATACATCTCGGAGCCGTCAGTGGGTGTCTGTACAAATAAACCCGTCTGTGCTGCCCAGCGCATGGCCATGCAGAGGTACAGATGTGACAGTAAGGGGTAGAAACTCTTGTATTTCAAGTAGTGAAGGAAGAAGAATGCACCAAGTGGAGCAGTATGACTGAGCTGAGTCTGTGGAGCAGAAGGGAGAGAGGAGAGATTAAAGCAGTAAAACTAAGGGTGCTGTTCTGAGAGAAAGCGAGGATGTCTTGTTAATGTCAGACAGCAAAGTTAGCTGTAACTGGAGGACCGTGAAACTACAGCGAACTACAGGACTGACCTGACCGCAGCTAGGATTTGATAAAATTTGTTGTGTATTAACTTGTGGTACATGCTGTTAAAATGACTCAAGTCCAGAAAGAAATCTGTTGTTAAGGCTCAGCTGTGGTATGTATTTTCTAAAACATGGGGTGGCTTGCTCTGCAGAAGGGTAGATAGAGATGCACCGCTATTCCCAAACAGCTGGTATGCAATGTGGAGGCATGCTGCTGGCCCACGATGTTTTGTTTACTGCCTAGTCCCCGATTTTCTGCTCTGGGACTGTCTTGGCTGGGTGTTAATTGCTGTTAAAATGCTGAGTGATGGTCTGCACAGTGCAAAAGTGCAAATGCGGCTATCGGAGTAAGTGAAGGAGAAGCTAAAAGAAGCTGCTTCAGAAGAGCATCTAGGACAAGTGCCAGCTCAGTTTCAGCCTTCCTGGACACCCCGTCTACTGTTGTGCTAAAGCTACTGCATCGAGTTTATGCTTATAGGTACCTGTTTTTATTGATCACCGTGAGCACTGCAGGTCTGGCCAGTGATTTCCTAAGCAGCCTCACAACAATTTGAAAATCATGTGCCTGTCTTGCCCAAAACACACTGGTGCTGGAGTGAATTTTGAATGACCCCAAAGTCAGCTTTCCCTGTGGTCTGATAAGCATCCGTATAATGCATGCCAGAAACCGTGTCAGAATGCGTGTAGCATAGTGATGGAGCAATCGTGTGAATACTGAGCACTTACTTAAAAACGTGTTCTGCAACTGTAGTTGCAGCATGGGAGTGCAACGCATACTTGCTTCTCACAGCATGGCTAGGTACAGGTATTCCAAACTCCACAGCACGCTTTCAAGTGTAGACGTGCACCAGCCTTCTCTCTGCTGGCTAGTCTGCGTTACTGGAGTGATTGCAGACCGAGAAGGCTGGGTCAGGCTCTCAAGGAACTTTTAATTTGCCAGCCATGCTAGAGTAGGACTTACAGCGTTAAATAAATAAATATATAAGTATATTAGAAAATCCCCACAACGAACAACTGCGCGATTTAATCACAGATCATGCACAGTTTTTGAAAAGAAGTGGGTTTCTTTTTTACAGTGGTTTAGTTTTTTCTTTTTAAAGCCTGCAGCTTGCTGGTAGGGTCTGGAGATAATACTCTGCAAAAGAATCATGTCTTACATGCCAACTGATTTAAATACAAAGCTGTAAACAGTGCCAGTGTAGGAGGAGATGACTCCAGCTCTGCAGAAGAGACAAAGTAGGAGGGGCAAAGTTACAGGCAAGTTGAAATATTTTTATTTTAAAGGGAATAAGTGGCCATATTGGATGCAAAGGATGACTTTCATATTTAGGGCTTGAACGGATATTCTAGCGGACAAGATCTGTTAAGGAGAGTCAGGAAGGAGAATGCAACAGTAATTGATGCATGAAAGGAATTGTATTTCCTCCTCTCCTCCAGTGAGAGCAGTAGTTCACTTAATTGCAAACTGTGTTGCAGGATGGATATCAATAAAATGTACGTACTTAATTAAAACGGTGAAGATAGATGCTAAAAACTATCAGGAAATCTATAATAGCAGCTGATTTTTCGAATGAAAACACTATAACTTGCTTAACCGGTTTTGGTACCAGCTTATTTTCCCTGTCATATTTTGTAAAATCCATTACTTGACTGGGCATCATAAGCTGTTGTAAAAACGTTTTAATTATCTCTTGGTATGAAAACAGAAAGTACTTTTGCTTGTCTTGGTGTGTGCTGAAAGTGCAATAATGTATTATTCATCGTGATGAGGTCACATACGCACTGAGCTTGTGCATGTGTCTGCAACAGAGAACAAAGTTAATGATGCTGACTTGAGCGCATGGGGTAAGTCGGGTGGACTTCTGCCTCTTCTCAGAAGGTTGGGCTTCTTTTCTGAGATCTTTGTCTTCTCAGCTCACCCCAGGAGCTAAGGTGGTCTTGCTGATTTACTAACAAGATCAAACAGGGCGTATATTCTTTATTTTTTATGTTAGAGGTATTTGGTTTTGCTAACTAGTTATCTCTCTAGGAGCACAGGAGGCTTGTTAGCCCGTCACATACTAGTTTTTAAAGCCATCTAACATTGCCTTCCACAGAGTGGCCAAAGCATTAATGATAATTAGTCCTAGATAATTTTTAAACAAAACCATTTAAGAATGAACTTCATAGTTTTTTCAGGTACACTGGCGTTTGTTCAGACTGTACAGGTTCAGAACTGGATGTAATTTGCTTTATCTGATGCCAGATTAGGAAACTCAAAGTAGTTTCAGTGCCCCAGTCTGGACTATGCTCCTGAGGAGCAGCGGATAGGATGGTCTGCTGGCTGCTAAGAAGGCTCAGATTCTTCGTGAAAGCCTTTGAGAGGCTTTGTTGAGTGATTAGGTGGATCAGCAGTCACAGGAAGAGTGGGCTGGGAGAAATGCCACGCCGTAACAACCTGTAAATTGAAGATGCTGCATTATGCAATTTCAGGTGTGACACCAGGGATGGAAAAAGTCTGTTCTGAAAAGACATAAGACACTGGTCTCTGAAATAGGGAGTCAACCTGAAGGCAGTTGTCATTGTGGTTTTGGACCAGGAGAACGATACACTGCAGAGGCCCGAACCAGTCCCTCCTGAGTCCAGAATAAACAGATAAAATGGATGCAGAGTGTTGAGCTTGGGACAAAAGGCTCAAGTTGCTCGTTGGAAAATTTATGATGTTTAGTGGATCACCTACCACCACTGGGTATAGTGCGCCGGAGGTAGCACGCTGATCCCGGTGGCAGGCGCCTCTGTACCTCTGGCAAGCCTGGGCCATCTCCGGGGCAGAGGAATTGCCAATAGGGATGAGACGCGGGGTCCTTCTGGTGCAGCATCCTGCCTGTACGTGGCCAGGACTGGAGAAAAGTATGAAGAACTTGCAAGATACAGATACGGGGTTAATTCCCCTTTAAAAGACCATGCTTTAACTCTAAGGGGCTAGGTTGTTTTAAAAGTTGAAGTGCCACACTTTAGGTTGCTTCCGAAATGCATAACCTGCAACTGTTACAAGTCCTGATGGTTTTGCTTTCCTTGTTTCCTGTGGCATTTGCTGGCTTCAACAATGTACGATAGCCTGAGCTCCACTCTACTGTCTTAGAGCACCATATGAAAAAGTATTTCCCTTTATTAGTTTCAGATTTCTTGCTTTCCATTTCCCTGTACTGTCCATAATGTATCATGGTGTTTCATGCTTTTTTTGAATTTTGCTGCATTTTGTGCTAAGTCTTCATTTATAATGCCATTCGGATCCTTCTGCAGACAGTTTTTAAACAAGAAAATTGCACTTCTCTCACTAAAGAGTATTTCCTTCTTCTTGGGGAAGTCCTTTGCTAGTATGCAGAGATTACAGTAGATCTGTGATCTTACACTAGTAAAGCTTTCCTGGATTAGATTTAGCTTCAGTAAACAGAAAATCTGTGATTTATTTTTGAAATGGTGCATTCTGTTCCAGTCAAATTTTGCTCCCTGCTTCCCATTCTGTAGCTTTGTTTATCTTTTAACCATGCCACAAGTATACAAGTGGACCAAATTATAAATTGCATAATACTACGAGGACACCAGAATGTTCCTGGCTAAATTTTTTTTGTCTCATTGCAGCCTTGCCCTTCATGTAGTACCACCCTTGCTCCCCACTGCGATGTCAGCATAGATGAAGGAGCTATCCAAAATGGTTGTCAGGATGAGCATAAAAACAGTACGAAGGTAATTTAAGTATTTATCATATTATCTCTTCTTTTCCCTTATTTCTCTGCTTCAGTTAGCTTTCTCATTTTTGATTGCTCTTCCTTTATTCAAGCTCTTAAGCAACAGAACCAGTTTTGATTTTGAGCACTTGTATTCTAAAATCTAGTTGAGCCTCCCCCAATTTTCAAAATTATTAGTAATTTTATGGGCCCAGTTTGATACTGAGAAGGACCTAAAACTTGGACTCTTTAAATTATGTTGAGGCTACTCAAAGAAAGAGGCACAAACAACACTGCCACGCTCTCCATCCCTTCCACCAGTTGGCTATGTGTCACCTAGCCACAAGTTACACCGATGTCTTCCCAATGTCTTCTGCATCGTAGCTGGAAGCTAAGGCAGCCGTCCCTGTTCACACGCACAGCTGAAATTCACAGCATCTAAGTCAGTTCGCCTCCTTTTTCTGACCAACAAATACAATCTCTTACATATTCAGCACGCTGCTGCCAAGATTGCTTTCCTTGCCTGTTGCTTAGATATTCTCACTGAAGCCACCTACTTCCTCTACAGTACCAGGCAATGCCTATTTGTCGTCTTGTTCGTCGCCTTCGTAGCCTCTCTGCTCTGCCTGTTGCCTCTCGCTCCTTCCTGAATAGTAAGCTCCTCCCTCAATGCAGGCTGGACACCAGTGCTCATCACCTGATTGTTATATCTTAACATAAGTTTAATGTTTTCCCATGTTGCGGACAATCATTTCATAAACACATTCAGAGATAGCTATCTTGGGGTTTTTTTCCCTTCACACCTGTCTTTACAACTCATCTCGCATATAGAGCTAATGGAAAAACTTGCCAGCATTTATTCCGCTGATGAGCTACTACGTTAATCTGCGTTTGTCCCTCTGCTCTCCACCTGTGTTTGACCTGTTGTCTCCTATGCTTAAATTGTAAGCTCAGAAGCAGGGGCTGCCTTACTGTACTGGACTCAAATGGTTTGTAACACAGTAGACCATGTTCTGTGCCAGGGTTCCTAGGAAACAGCCTAAGAAATAAATAAAATAATAATCCCTTTAGCTCTGAGGGAGATAGAGCAGAGTGGCCAGCAGGTACTGGTCTCAGAACAGCATGAGGTCTTTAAGACAGAAAACATCGTGGGAGATGTACCCAGGCTGCCAAGATGGTATGCGTGAGATGCTTCTTCCCCAGGCTGCCTCTGCCCACGTGCCAGGGATCTCCAGGAACCGACTGCAAACAGAGATTTTCCTTAGGTACCAACTGCCTCGTGTCATATGTTGTCTTCATCAGAATTATCCTTTAAGTTTCTTCCTGCTACAGCTGTATTTGCTTCATGTGTGTTAGTCAGCAAGTCATCTAACCTTGTTTAAAAGAGATCTGTACAGTGCTGAATAAAATGTCTGTAATCTCACTGGAAGAAACATGCTAGAGGAGGCCAAACTGTCCTTCTTTGATTTGGTTTAGTTATTGCTAAGTCAAAAATTGGGCCAGTTAAGTGGCTACCAGTAACTCTGGGATGTCTCTTTAACTAAAAAGCTTAAAGAACAGCTACATGCACAAAGTTGCTGTGGCATTTGACTTCCAAATCTTCTCTGCAGTGTCGCCTTTCTTGGGAAGAAGAGCCATAAGCTCCCTCTGCCCATCTCTGGAGTCTGTACCCTTCCCATGCCACGTCGCTGCGCCTGGCCCTGCAGCACTCGTGTCCCCTGTCTTTAGGCAATGATAATGATATTAACCACATCCTTGGACCTTTGTGCATCCCACCAGCCCCCGGAGCCTCCTTGTCTCGTGATGAGAGGGAACTGTCGTGTAGTACATCGAGTCTCTGAGTACTTAAAAAAACCCTGTACGGCCTGTTGCCATCAGAAACCACAGTAACGTTGGAGCTAACAACATTTAATAAATAAGGATTTTCTCCTTACACACAAGCAGTTTCACACTCTAATCCCCTCCTGTTGAGCTTAACAGAGTGGAGACAGCACAGGAAAACCTTGAGCTGACTGAGGGGAAGAATTTTCTTAGGGATTTGAGCCTTTGCCAAGGAGCTAAAGAGAAAAGGCCAAGAGAAGTCTGTGCTGACCTTCTCTGAAAGAGCAGAAATTTTCACTGCATTCTTCAGATGAACTTGAAGAACAGAGAAAGCAAGCAGTGCACAGGAGTTCCTATCTTTTATTTGAGCTGCTCATAGCAAAAATTATGTTCTCTCAGTTACTGCTTTTCAAGTAACGACATCTGCTGCAGGGGTGAGAAAAAGGAGAAAGATTCCTTACCAGGAAAAAAAAGGTGATAACTATGACCTTCATTTTTTTTTTAGCCCTCAAGTTGTTCTGGGAAGTGCTCTGAGCAAATACAGTCTTTACCATAAATTAAAACAAACAAACAATGAAGACCCTTCACTCTGGCAACTTGTTGGTCAGTTCTCTTTGTTTTGCCTTTGCTTAGTACTCCTCACCTCAAAAAGAGAGAGGTTACCCTGGCACTGCAGTACGTCTTGTGCTCCATAGCCGTGTTCCCTCTGGGTAGGCTAGATAACCTGTTAGGGTTGCAGGAGGACTTGCTCTGAAGGTGCTGAATGTTTTCCCTTAGAAAAGAAACTGGTGACCTTTTATGTGAGCAGTTCTTGTGCCTCTGGCTTACCAGGAGAGTGCCCTTCTGTCATACACAAGCACCTACCTGGTCCAAGAGTTTGTGCCCTGCTTTTGCTGAGATCTGTGTTGCTGAAATCACCTTTCTCTTCTTTTGATTACGTTCTGTAGCAAAACATTGGCAGTGTACCAAGGTAACTACTAAATTTCCTATTCTCTTTCGTCAGCTGCTGTCACTGGGCTGTGAACACCTGCAAGCTGCCAAAACAACTGTTGTGAGTGGTAGAAGGGACTAGACTGGGAATCCTTTCATCTCCTGGCTCCCAGCACGTGGCTCTAGGGACTCACACCTCCATCGGGGCAGCCCGCAGGGTGGGGATACTGCGTCCCTCCCGGGCGGGAGGAAAGGGAAGCACAGCCCACCTTCCTCCTGCTTTTCCTGTAGCTCCAGGGAACCATTCCAACACACCTTGTTATGACTTCAGCTCTTGAGGTCTTGGCACTGATAGGGAGCCAAGCCTGAGTGCTTTCTGACTCTGCCCTGCACAAGGTGACATTCTCCTGCTGCTCCATTAGTCTTGTATCTTCACTGGTTGTGTCTGCACCGTTAATTATACCTGCCTATATTCATGTGCCTCATTTGCTTTACAGGATAGATACAGGAGGAGGTTGAATTAATTTTGCATGGGCAGCCAGAAACCAGATATTTCTTAATTTTAACTACGTTGATTTTACAATCTAAGTAACATATTTCAGCGCACGGTTGGGGTGGTGGTGAAATTTATGGTGTTTATTTATGGTCACCACGGTGGCATCCAAGAATAGTCTTCTGGAGAAGCTTGTCACTGCTGTGCTGACTGCTGTACAGGCAGAAATGAAGAAAATTCTGTCATGAGTGGGTTTCAGGATGAGGATAAATGATACATGATAAATGATAAGACATGGTGGGGGGAGATGAGCCTTCAAATATGCTAAGTTTGATACATGTTTGCATTTGAAAATGATCCTGACTAACTGCAGTTCATTTTCATTCTAACCATATTTAGTTGTCTTAATTTTTTTGGAATTGCTTCAGTGCATATTGGTCTAGGTCAAAGAAAATGTAAAAGAAGGAACTTCAGGTTCCATGGAAATAGAATAACTTTTGGTCAAATGTAATTTGTGTTCTCAAATGATTGAAAGCAGAATTGATAATACTGTATACCTAAGCTGTGTTGCAAGCTGGTGTCAAAATTTAAAAATGCATTATTAATACAAAGGCGAAAGAAAACCAGAGGAGGTGTATCTTAGCCAGTGAAGAAAACGTAGTTTAATATACAGGATAATTTTTTTTTTTGTAGGATGATGAGATGTACAAAAGGGCTGTTTCCACAGGTAGGAGAAAGGAGGAAGCTCTGTCTGGGAAAGCAGTAGGGCTGTCGTGGTCAGTGGAAGGATCAGCAAGGGCTGGCAGAGTAGGTTGTCTCATAACCTGTGGAAAGATAGCACAATTTAAGTAGGTATTTAAAAAGCTTTTTAGAAGAATCTTGACCTTAAGATGAGTGAATGAAATTTGAACTTGCGGTTGGTCTTGATTGTGTGCGTAAAAACCTACTTTGTTTTCTGCTCCTTGGAAACTTGGTACATAAAAAGCAAAAAGACGACACCTCAATAGACGTGAACTTACAGAGCATGTGAATGACTTCAAGGCAGGAGTTAGGTCTTTGACGTGGTCAGGTAAAAAGCTCAGTGTGTTGAGGGAAGAACTTCTGTCAGCTTTTGCTCCATGAAATCTCTTCTGTCTACTTTCTCAACTGCTAACGTTCACCTTGTATGTTTTGCTTTCTGTCATTCAGGCTCCAGGACACAGTCCAAAGACTCAAAATGGACTTTTGAGTCCTCCACAGGAAGAAAAGCTCAGCAATAGTCAAACCTCGCTTTATGAAATGTTGCAAGAGAAAGGAAGATGGGGCGGAGTGAGTCTGGATCAATCAGCTCTCCTTCCTTTGAGGTTCAAAAACATCAGAGAAAAGACAGATGCTCATTTTGTGGATGTGATTAAAGAAGACAGGTAAGAAGTTCGAGCTGTACAGTATAAAATTGTATAAAGGAGAGAAGGCAGTAACAGGGGTCCCATGTCTTTAATCTTCTGTGCTTTTTGTCTAACGTCAGTAATTGTTACTAACTTATAACATGTCGTATGTTTTCTGATCTTAGTCTGTATTCTGTTTGAACTACAGTAGGAACTTGATGTCAGAAGCATTCCACTCAGGAATATGTAAAGCCAGGTTTTTCATCATTTCCATGGTGAACAGTCATTCTCCAGTGGAGTCTTTGAAAAGGAAAAATACTCTTTAAATGACTTGTCATGAAGTTGAACTCTTATCTTTACATTCAAAAGTCCTCTTAATGCACATAGTATACCTCTGCAATTAAAAGTGTAACATAAAATCTGAACCACAAAACTCATATTTTTGTATAGCAAAAGAACAACATCTGGTAACATTGTGTGACTAGTGCCTAGAAATCATACTGGGCCTGGAAGCAGAATTAATAGGAGTGAATTCTCATGGACCTACTACCTGCCTACAGCATTTTGTAAACTTAGATTCTCTCTCTGTTTCAAACAAAAAAAACTTATTTTGGGCAGAGGAAAATATGTTCTCTAAAACTCAGTGGTGTGTGATTTTTGTAAACACGCAACCGTGTCTCCCTTATTATGGCAGTGACTTGACTGGATCAACTAAACAGATAACTTGAGTTTGTTATTATTTATGGCTATTCTTATTTTTGCTTCGCTGCTTCCACTCAGATTAAGCGTATTTTATCTAAATATCCTTGAAACTCTATGCTCTTATAGATTCCAGACTGCTTGGAACAGGGACACTGTTGTCTTAACTGAAAACATGACTAAAGCAGGGAGACGTGAGAGGGAGGGACGCTAGTCCCTTTCCAGTCTCTTCTCTAGTTTTTTTCAGATTACTTTTCTCCTGTGGCCAACTTCAGTTAAAACTTAGGTTCCTTTATTTTCCCCCTCTGTGTGTGTTCTTTCATTAGTGTCTGAGAATAGGTGTTTAGCTGGTATTTTCAAATAGCAGAAGACAGAAGGATTGGGGAAGTCCAAATGTTGGCAGAAGTCAACAAGAACAAATCGGAATTTTGTTTAAAATGTAACTAGTATGCTGCAAGTTTTAAGTTATAGAAGTAGCTTAATTTATGCCGTTGGTTTGCTGAAGAGACCTAGCTCATGCTCTTGTTTTCCTGGTGCTTTCCCCTTCCACCAACAAAATGGATAATTCTTCCTGATTTGGAAAAAGGAAAAAGTAGGACCATGATTTGATATCAGTCAAAGCCTAGCACTTTTTTTTGGTCTCAATTAAATATCATCATTACCATATTAAGTGGGCCATTTCTTGTTGCCAGGGAAACTTCTCTGCTGAGTTCAGTTCATGTAAACATAACTTTCCAAAAATAATCTTCTGATTAATTAGGTCTGTGCAAAACGGCTTAAGCCTACCGTTTTACATTAATGCTCTTCAGCATTTCTCAATATGAAGATAGATGTAGTAAGTCATTGTAACAACATTCTTGATCCCCTGCTGTAAGACAAAATATATTATTGGTCTTGACAAATCTAGGATCTGTGAGGATGTTTGAATAGGAAATTTGAGTTTTCTCAGGGAGGGGGGTCAGGTCCAAACTTCCCCTTGGTCATCTTACATGAAACCCCATTTGCAATAATAATACCGGAGTTTTGCTGCTCTGGTTTTATGTTACCGCAAACCCAGCAGCAGCAAAGCGTGAGCTTCCCCGAGCATCGGGCAGTGATTTCTGCTGCGGTACACGGTGCAGGTGTTCTGATCTGTGATACAAATTTGTATTAGCAGAAAGTACCTAACCCAGATACAGTGATAAGGTGCATAAATTAATCACACGGGCTTCCTGCACAGCTGGGAAGAGTTCAACATATGCTAGGGAGGATTCAGGAGTCTGTACACTGCATTGGGAAGCTGCCGAGGGCTAATCTGGAGGAAACGCTGGACACTGGTGCTATTTTTCATCTCCCAGGCTCTTTCTGGGGTTTAGGTGTGTGACTGAGAGTTTCATGAGTGGCCATTGGTCTCTGCATGCATTGGAGCTGATATCTCAGCACAGCTCCAGCTGCCTTTAAATAAGAATACCACCAGTGTTAGCGTCGAATGTTTGTATTATTGCATTATACAAGAATCCCTTTCATAGGAGTTATCAGTTTGCATCTTCTTACAACTTAATGGTAGATATTTGTCAAACAGTGTATAGTTTGAGCTTTGAATGTGGCTAGACTGCAACCACTATAAAAACGCCATGCTTTGTTCATTGTAATCTACATGCTACCTGTGTGTTTTAACAGAAAACTATAGTTTATGAGTACAAAATGTTTAAACTTAATTTCGTTGGGGACACCCTCACAGGAGTCTCGCTTTTTAGATTTTTGTTTCCAAGAAAAATTACATATTCCTTAGGTTGTAAACTTTTGAAGTACAAGAAAAAAGCACTCGTGTGCTAATCAGGACAGCACTTAGAAAGGATCTCTTCAGACTTACAGAGCACAGTCCCAGGGAAATACGGAGCTCCCCCAGAAGTTGGGGTCTCTGCAGGCCTTCATCCCCGCTTTGGGTCAGTTTCCTGTTGTAAGTATTTCTAAAATTTGTTTGCTTCTTTCATCTCCCACTTCCCAGTCTTGCCTGATTCAGGGAAAACAGAAATCTCTTGTGCTGGGGAGGCACAGCGCCTCCTGGGAAGCAGATGATGTTTAGTCAACTAAACTGGGATCTTCCTCTTCAAGACAGACGACTATGGACACGGAGCTGGACTGCAGCGGTACGGCTGGCTGACATCAGAAATGCTGCCTCTGCCCTCGTTTCGTTGTGTTAGACCTTCTGTTTTGTGCTGCACTGGCAAGCTGGATTGTTATTTCTACATCCTTAGACCATCACAGCTCCAGCACATCATCACCATACTCTGTTGAGCTTCCCTGGAGAAAGAAAGTGAATTCAAGAACATTTAAAGAAACCAAACCAACAAAACAGAAAACCAAACCAAAACAAACAAAAAACCAACCAAAAAAAACCCACTTGTAAAAATTCATATTGTAAGATGCTCTTAGAAATATCTAAGAGAGGTGAGGGATGGAAGACAAGGAAGAATGAAAGAGAGAAGTGTGCCTCAAGTGAATGTGTCCTGTCATTCCTTCAGAGTATCCTGATGTTTTTAATATATGGGCCAAGGCCAGAATGTTTAAAGGTTATGAAGTATCTGCCATGTTCATGGTGGAAGTCTTTTGTCTTCTCGAGCTTCAGTCTAGGAATATGTGTTTGGTTGGTCTTGCATCTCAAGAAATCCCAGCAATAAATGGCATAAGCAGGCGTGACCTTACTCTGCCACCACACAAAGCGCTCGGTGCTCTGTAAGCCGGGTCCTTTCAGCTCTTTGACACCTACTAGAGAAAGAAAAGGTTTGCAGATCAAGTGCCACAGATGTCGTTAGAAAACTTCTTTCATAACCTCTTGCAACTAATGTAAAACTCACAAATGTTCAATTTTTGCTCCAGAGGGTGGGGAATAGAAACAACTTTTTAATGATTGAGGCCTCTTTTATTTTTTGTTTGTTTGTTTTTTATTTATTTTCCTGCACCTGACACTGGAAGGACTACACAAACACCCTCTGGTAGACGCTGCCTCCTGGTTCATTAGTCCTAGTTAGCTGCTTTCGTTATTTGTCAGTGCCCTTGTTGATGATTCCGGTGATTTCAAATCTTCTGCTTCAGAAGTAAATTTAAGCAATCCATCTCTTCAGGTTCCGTTTCTCTGCGGCCCGGATCGTTAAGGGAATGTTCCCAGCTGAGTTACTGAGTTATTTTAGTGTCTTTGAAATAACAAGAAAGTGCTGTGTTCTAAAATGGAAAATGTTTTTTTCCTAACAGTTTGTCACCTTTGTCATCTTTGGCTTGCTTTGAACGACAGAATTCCACCTAAGACACAAATATATCCCGCAGCCACGTGTCTCTACAGTTGTGCCTCCGTAGCGGCAATTAACCTTTACTATTTGCTGGCTTATATTACAATTATCTGTAGTCATCTGAGGTTAAGGCTGTTAAGTTTCTGGAAGGACTTGTTAGTCTCTTCTGAAAAATATGAAAGTTTGCTCTCTCTCACTTTTTTTGTAAAATACTTCCTCTGACTGAGCGTGTACTGTGGATAAGGGGGTACCTCAGTGACCGAGAGTGGAGAAAAGCAACAGCAACTTCAAAGCCAAGCGCCAGTGTCCCTAGAAACAGAAACTGCCGAACGGGGGGCTCTGAAAGAGTTACAGCTGAGTGAACTCATGTTGATATTGTCTTTTCTCTTTAGCCTCATGAAAGACTACTTCTTTAAACCGCCTATTAACAAGCTGAGCCTGAACTTCTTGGATCAGGATTTGGAGATGGCCTACAGGACAAGCTATCAGAAAGAGGTGTGTTTCTCCTGGTGTTAATTTCCTTCTGTCATCTGCCTAAGCAACTGTCTGTCATTGGTTTTAACACGTCATTAGAGTTGATGACAAGGGTCATGAAATGTCACCTGTGATTTACTGCTTGGTATTGCTGCCTCTGAAAACAGTCTCCTTTCAGTTTACCTGTCTTGTGCCGTGCCCCGAGTCAAATACATTTTCACAATCCACCAAGATACACTAAATACTTCTCACCTGCCTTTTCTCCATTTTCAGGTTAATGTTTTACAGCTTTAGGCAGGCCAGAGAACCATGCTAAGGTGAAAATAAAGGACAAAATGCTACATGTCTTCTCATCAAATATCCTAACTTTGAGAATGATAACTTTGAATTTGACTCTTGTTCATGTCGCAGCCTCATGGTTATCCCGTGGAACCCAAACCTGCTCTGAACTCGAGTGTCCTAAGTTCTGTAAGCATGCTGCATTCCAAAACAGGCAGTTCAAAACACTGTGTAATTGTAAGGAACAGTGAGTAAATTGTGAGTAACTTGGTTTCTTCCTCAAGATTCTGCACTGACTGTAAAAACTCCTTAATCCCCTTGGGAGCTAATAGTATTGCAGGCTTCCCATGTCAGTA
>VZTV01056874.1:0-28984 GCA_013400875.1 Anhinga rufa
TGATCTTGATAAATTGAAGAAATTATATAAAATCCAATAAGATGAAATTTAGGAAAGACAAGTGGTTAGAGAAGGGAAAAATCAAATATACAAACAGAAGAGTATTAAGTTTTGGCACCACGTTTTGAGAGTGATAGACATATGGGAGAGAGATCGGAGTTCTAGAAAATATAACCTATGTACAAGGATGAAAGGGACTGGGTGGAAAAGAATCAGACTTAAAATATATTATATATGCCAGGTAGTTGCAGTGAAGATACTGATTAGATACTTCCATTATCTAACAAAGTAAGAATGTAGTGAGTTGTGTTTGTAAGGAGGGATTTGGATTAGATTTTAAGGGAAAGTTGCTTGTACATTTAGGAAGATAGCACTAGAAGAAGAGCTACCTTGGGAGGTTATGAAATCTGATGTTTTTAAGTATTAGTGAGATGAACATCTGTCTATGGTGAGTTTTGCACACAAATGCTGCCTCATGTAAGGGGATGGATTAGGTGGAAGTTCTTCGAGGAATATGCTAGACAGGGATGTTAACAGGAATGAGTGTGTAAGAATGAACATGTCCTGTAGTGTAGTTTCACCTTTGCTTTCATGCTGTTCCTCACAGGAGGCTGTCTTGTGTCTGTGGTCTCCAAATAATTTGGGCAAGACCCTGAGCAACCTTCTTTAGCTTCGGAGTTATTTCTGCTTTGAGCAGGCTGGGCTACTTGAATCCAGAAGTCCCCTTCAGCCTCAGGTGTTCTGTGAATCTGCTTTGGGTGGCCCAAGATCTACCAAAGCTCTTGCTGCCAAGTTGTGAAGAAAAAGATCTGACAGTTTCTACTGCCAAATAGGTAACAACTTCTGAAACTGTTGATCTTGCCTGGGGATGTTAGAACAGCAAAAGGCAGATAATTTGATGCCGAATGTTTGTCACCTTTGTATTGTATGCTAAATTGATGTATTTTGAAACATGTAACTAATTCCATTAGCAAAGTATAACAAACATTCTTCTAATATCATCAGTAGACAGTTTTTATGGTATTTGCATAAAAATGGGCAGGTTCAAATAAATTCAAATACTTAAAAGATTTGGTAACTTTGCCAGTATAAAGAGAATGTGGCAGTGGATAGTATGCAGAAAGCATGCTTACTTGCAGTTATAAGAAATGTGATGGCATTCACCTGGGCACGTCTGGAGCCAGTCAGGCAGTGTCAGCTATGACGGCTTTATGAAAATGGTCGTACTTTGCGACTGACTGTTTCCATTTAACGACTTGAAGCCTATCCCAAAACAAAAGCATGTATATCGCTGTGTTGGTGGACAGCTAAGTGTCTTCCATTCAAACGTAAATATGGAGATTAAATTTACAGCAGGATATGGCAGAGTACACTGTGTCATGAGTCAGAGCAAGACAATGCATGAATAGCTTGAAGGTCAAGAGACAGCACAAAATGTGTGATGGGATGATCTTCGTGCTTAGCTTATAGCTGGAGAAGGCTGAAACATTTGTGAAAATTGCTTTTTTTTTCTAAAAAAACTACTTCATGGAGCTGATTGAGCTAGTAATACTGTCTCTCTGCTTCTTGCTTCAAAAGGGAAACTGAGTTGCCTGGTGACCTGTGTGGTGGGCATTCTCACACTGATCCGTGGTCATGTAGAAGGGTCTTCTGCTGCGGTAGCTGGCCAATTTCCTGGATAGACCCTAGACTTCTGTGACACTCTGGTTTCTTCTTATCAGTCCACAGCCATCAGAGGTTTGTTAGCATGTTGATCCAGATGCTTAAGATTTTGAAGTTCTGAATGATGAATTGTCTCACGGTACAGAATGGCCTTCTGCTCATCCCTGCCATTGCAGCTGTCATTGGGGAGGCTCCATTTTAGTTCCCTGGGGAAGTTCAGATATTGGATATCATCCCTCATGACGAATGGAATGAACACATCAGTTAGCGGACTACACAGCCAGGTTGCACAGCCTCTTAACCACGGTCAAAGGAGAGACTCGATGAATTCTGTTGTCTCCAAGCAGAGGAGTTACAGGTTCTGCATGCTGGTAGATAGCACAGCGTGAAAGAATGGTGTGGTTGGGAATGCAAGGCAGACTGTGAGGCAGAGAGGGTATGGCCCACAGGAACGCTGGAATGCTATGCTCATCTTATCATATGCAACCACCTGCTAGTTTCCTCTCCACACCCTCATTTTTTTTTCCTTCAAGGCAAATTATAGGTCCATGAAGACCTTTTCAAGCAGGATATGACTAAATTTCAAATCTTTTCGTTATTATGCATTGTGGGAAGGGAAACTGAAGGCAACCTCCCCACATGTTTTTTGCTCAAGCGATACTTTTCTCTGACTGCAGATTTCTCTGCCTCCGTATAATACTTCCAGTAATGCTTCAGTGTGCCATGTAAGCTTTATTTAAGCTGTAGCAAGCACGGCAATGCATGGGTCCTTCATTTTCTTGCAGGCATGACTGGTCTGTATGACAGTCTTCACTGTCCTTCAGTTGTGCTGCCCTAAATATCTGCTAAATGTGGGCTGTGGAACAGGCATTGTCCTGGTTTCAGCTGGGATAGAGTTAATTTTCTTCGCAGTTAGCTAGTGGGGGGCTGTGTTTTGGATCTGTGCTGAAGCAGGGGTGATAATGCGGAGATGTTTAGTTGTTGCTCAGCAGTGCTTACACTAGTCAAGGACTGTTTCAGCTCCCCATGCTGTGCCGGGGGCACGGGAAGCTGGGAGGGGACACGGCCGGGACAGTGACCCCAACTGACCCCAGGGATGTCCCACACCGTATGGTGTCATGCTCGGTGTATAGAGCTGGGGGAAGAAGAAGGAAGGGGGGGACATTGGGAGTGATGGCGTTTGTCTTCCCCAGTCACCGTTACGCGTGATGGAGCCCTGCTTTCCTGGGGATGGCTGAGCACCCGCCTGCCCATGGGGAGCAGGGAATGAATTCCTTGGTTTGCTTTGCTTGCGTGCGCGGCTCTGTCTTTCCCTATTAAACTGTCTTTATCTCAACCCATGAGTTTCCTCACTTTTACTCTTCCAATTCTCTCCCCCATCCAACCAGGGGGGAGTGAGCGAGCGGCTGCGGGGGGCTGGGCTGCTGAGTGGGGCTAAACCACGACAGGCATGTATAATGTACACTGAAGAAGTTAAACATCTGTATAAAAAGGTGAGGACTTTCTATTTGCTTAGTATGCTGCTCCACTTTCAAAACCTTGCAAAGCTTCCTTCATCCTGACATGCTGATGCATCTCACATGAGCATTAGTGCTGTTAATCAATCCAGTCTGACTTCCTGAAATTACAGACAGCCTCTTTGTATTGGTTTTGCAGGCAGCTACAAGCATCTCTCTATTGATTTCACAAATATTATGCATAGTATCCAACATAAAGACAATAATAAACTACTTGGGCTGAAGAACAGGGGTTTACCCCAGCTTAAGGGCTCAAGGTTATGAGAAGGACATTGCCTTCACAGTCTGCCCCATTCGTGCTGCCGTCTACTACCTGACAGTTTGCAGTGTCTTTCTCCCAGTTATCATTGCTACTGTTTGCCGTGGTAAGGTGGTGGCTTCACTGGCTGGCCTGTGAGCTACATTGGTTAGGGGAGGGATGCACTAAACATTTTGTGGGATCTGCTGTGGGGAAGGCAATCATGGGTAGGGAGGTATGGCAGCAAACTGGAGACCCCTGTCCTTATCACCACAGCTAGATCAATGTGGGTTTGAGAATCAAAGCCCTGTGCTAGCTTAAAGCTAGCGCAATCTTCTTGTGTAGCAGAACCCTTAGGATTGCTTGCTTAAAGGCATGTTTGTGATGGCTTTAAGCTAATGTGAAGATTTTCACTGCACAAAACCGAATCCACCGTTGGATTTGCTAATTCAGTGCATTTTACATGCGTAAACAAGGCTTAAGTCTGTCTTCTTACTATACAGCCTCAAGCATGTGGGAAACTTCAGTTCATGAACTGTCTGTCCAGTCTATACGGAACATGTTGCGCTGTAGCCTCCCATAGCTGTAGCACAGACTGCATTCACATGCTTACATTGCTGCCTTGCAGTAATAAGCCAAATATGACTTGTCTCTCAAAGATTAGGTCAAGACATGTGTTGTAAAGGACTCTGACTGGAACTCAGCTAAATGGGGTTTGGTGGGTGGGGTTTTTTTGTTTGTTTGTTTGTTTGTTTTTTCTCATTTTCATGCCTATGGAAGGTGAAATATTGTAACACTGCCCCTGTGTAATAAGGCAAACCTGAGAGCACTGGTTCCCAATGTGGCTTCTCTTGCATTTTGCCCCTTTTAAGATTGAGACTCAATTTCTCTGGGAAAGGGGGGGGAAAAAGGGGCTGAATGGTGAGGTAATATGCTGTAAAAATGCTGTGACCGGGCTGCAGGTACCCGAGTTCTCAGCATGGCTGCTGGCTGTGCAGTCTCTGGAATGTCATGGAAACTCACTGCATCTGCTTTGCAGAGCCGTGCAACAACGTTAATGTTTCTTTGAGCTCCTTGTCTGCCTGCTCTGTTTGTTTAGCTGTTGCATTTTAAGTTGATTCTTTCTAATATGATTCGACTTCTTGTGTTCTTCCTGGCTTTCTGTCTCACTGCTGTTGATTATTCATCTGCTTTCTAGCTCTGCATGTCGATACGCACATCGTATCACAAGCTGATGGCAGCTCAAACAAATAGCAAGCATATTTAAAAAAAATCCAGCTAGATAACAAGATTTTTCTGTACTTATATGCTTATATTTTGCTTCACAAAGCAGTATGGAAACTTTTCCACAGTTAAATTTGTCCGTCTTTTTCTGCTGCAGCTTCCAGGCATGGGTATGAAGAAGAGACATGAAAAAGGGCTATGAAACACACAGGACCAAAACAAGCCCCCAGAATGCCGGGACTGAGGTGTATCTCCATTCTACTTCTGACCCTGAGGTTATCACTTCTATCATGTAAAGCCAAACTCTGCTGGACCTTTCCACAGCCATGACTTGAATTTTGTGTGGTGTTTCAGTCTGAGTCTCATTTTACCTCAAGCCAGTGCACCTCTATTTTTAAAGAACCGTTCTAAAGCAGTTTGGTTTTATAGCTGTCCTCCAGCTTGGACCACACGCAGATATTTTCATATCTTGATTTGGTTTGGTGTTTCTGATGGGAAAGAGAGTTACTGTGTGTCAGGTGACAGAGGTGGCTGTGTTGGGTTTGTGTTTACCCATCACCGTCACCCTGATCATAGCTCTGTCTGGGCCTTTTAAAGCAGCCAGCTCACTGGCTGTCTCGCTTCTTTGCTGCCTCTCTTTCACAGCTGTAATAGCACTTACCAAAAATTCAGTTTGCAAAACTGCTCTACTTCCTGCCAGGTTAAACTTTACATCCCTGTGTTGACTGGCATTCATCTGAATGAGGGGCCATTGGCACTGGCCTTGCTGCGGCTGCCTCGCTTGCTCCAAGTGCAATAGTCATCGTTCTGCCTGTTCCTCACAGCCCTTCTCCCAGCCAGCATCTATTTGCTTAACCAGCTGGCACAGCTTGGCATTTGCATATGCATATCTGAGGGCCAGTTGTTTAATTTCATTGCTGGCCCAGTTTAATCTCCTACGCTTATTTTCAGTGGTTGTGAATGTGGGGAAGACAGAGAAATAATTGAAATAAATGAAGCTGGATGATGCCTCGTTTTGGCCGCTGGCAGTGTTCTGTTTGCAGGGATAAAACTGTGTCATAAGCTATGAGGGTCTCCACTTGCAACAAAGTGGTGGCAGAGAGTATGAACAGTGGAGAAAACCTCACCTTGTTTTCTTAATGGTGTTTTTCTTTTTTTTTTTCTTGCTTGCTAGGTCTGTAACACTGTATACTTGACTGGTGTTTAACCTGGCAATGCCCTTAGCTGATTCTGCAGTTGTTAAGTATTATGTGGAAACAACGGGCTGAGAAGCTGTCAGACTGATTGTACTGAATTTCAAAATGTCCATGCAGTTACTCTGATACTTCCCCCTGATGGCGGAAAGGAGATGTTTTTCCCCTGATGTCAGCGAGTCCTTCAATTTGTCAAATTCTGTATCGTGGATAGACAAGTTGGGTGCTCAGCTTCCCCAAAGAAGAAAGTAGTTTAGAAAAGGTTAGCTGTACTTGCTGCCATAGGCATCTTTCTTAGTGACTCTTCACATTTGAAAATAAAGATGCTGTTCTCTTATAATTGTCCTTA
The DNA here is from genome assembly GCA_013400875.1 of Anhinga rufa. Lineage (NCBI taxonomy): Eukaryota > Metazoa > Chordata > Aves > Suliformes > Anhingidae > Anhinga > Anhinga rufa. The sequence continues at coordinate 6,184 of VZTV01056874.1, forward strand.
GAAGCACAGGGGGAGATATTATAATGTACGTTTTACAGGTAAGAAAGCAAAGGGACAAAGAAAGAGCTTTCTTTCAAAGATCCCAGGAACTGAAATTAAATCAGAAACCTGGAAGCAAGTAAAACTCCCAAACTCTCATATGTTTCTGTTGTCATGAATTTTAAACAGAAAATTTGATTATTTTTTTTTCCCCAGCCCTGAAGGAAGTTTAAGACTTCAAAGATAAGACTTAGGATCAGGAGATGGGAGTTCTGCTCCTGTTTGACCATTGTTTCTTGAAAAATGGGTTATATACAACTCTGTGTAGAACTTGCATTGGAAATACTACTTGCATTCTTTATCTGGAGGAAAGACCTCTCACTCATCCCATGCTTTGTTTCCATGTAGAAAACTGGCATGTTTCTACACATTTCTATTCTATGGTATTTCAGAATTGCTTTGCAATTGCATTTGGGAAGCACTTGAGATCACTAAAGGCAGAGAGGTGCATAGTCATGTACTTTAACTTTCACAGGGGCTGGTTTTTGTTTTATCACTACCTCAGGATGACTGGGCAGAACTCCCTTTGGGGTTTAGCTAATGAAAATCCAGCTGGATGAGCAGTGTGAGGTTTCAGCATCTTTCCTTTCTCTCTCTCCAGGACTTGGATGCAGTACTTCATCCAGCAAACTTATGTTTTTACAGGTGGGGGAATGGGACAGGCAGACCCAGGAGCAAAACATGGTTGGACAGAGGTAACAAAAGTTATTTTGAACAACTCTTAGTGATGTATCTCAGTTGTAGGGGAAAGTACATTTAACACCACCATTGCACTGCTACTCAAGAGAGCAGAAGTGAACTGGTAGCTTGGTATCTTTTACCTAGGTTGGTCCAACATGCAATCTGAATGGGCTTTTTCATTAAAAGTGAGTGACTTAGTAATGAAATTCTACAAATTAGCAATAAGGAAGGATCATGGGAGCTAGAGGCCAAGGACAGACAGCCAAGACAGCTAGGGAGTGAGGGAGCACGAGTGGTGTGGAAGAGGGTAGGCTGTCAGCATGCTGGTCTCTGGTTTACTACCTTGCCTAACAGTGATTTCTGGCAGGCTGGCAGGTTTCAGTGAAAATGAACATCAAATTGATGATTCATAGCCAGTGCCTTTAAAACAGCCTGCTTGCCTCCAGCTGGAGTACTAGTTTGTGGTCCCTCTGTGTTTCCCTACCTTGCCTGTAGGCAGGTGCTTCCTGACTTCCCACCGCTGGACCCTGCTGACAGTGCAGCACTTCAGTCCCAGCTCTTTAGGACATTTTCTGCACTTTCTCCTCCTCTGTTACCTCCTTAGCTAGCCCCCAAACCGTGAGGTGTGCTTCCTGTAAAGGCCTTGCTCCTTCCAGGCCTGTGGCATCACCAGGGTTCAGGTTGTGGCTGTTTTTAACTTTGTTTTGGAGTGGGATTGTGCAACTGGGCCACACCGAGACTTTCGCTCCCTCTCAGTTGGAGTAGAGAGGCGGTATCCATCTCACAGGCAGAGAGAAAACCTGCAGATTTTCTTACAGGGCTAAAGATTTCAGACAATGCTGAATGCGTCAATGCTAATCCTGCATCGGGCGAAATGCCAGAGTCTGCCTAATGCCATTGCTGGTCTGACATTTGAGTCTCCATCCTAATGGATGCCAAAGCAGATCTCTCCACCTCACAGACCCATTAATTAGAGCTTAATGACTTTCTGCGAGAAAGGCCTCGGAAATGAGATTCAGAGAATTTCCTACTGATAATGTGAGTACCAGGTTGGCCTGCTTCGGTCAGGCTCTGAGGTCTCTTAAGTCATACGGTCTGTGCTTCTCTTTACAGAATCTACCTTTTTTCCCCACCACCATCACCTAAACAACAAAATCTGTCCTGTGTATAAAGACAGTTTCCCCCACATCTGAAGCCGTTTTGGGTCTTCTCTGGGCAGGAGAATTCTGGCATGGCTCTTGGAATGACAACTCTGTTTACACCTTAAACCTCTTTTCAGTCCCATTTACCTGCAGTAGTGGTTTCTATGAATTTTTCTTTTATCTGAAGTTTGGTCTGAGTGAACAAAGAACGCATTTTTGACTTTTTTTTTAAGAAAATACCACCCCCTCTTTTTTTTTTTTTACTAGACATTGAATTCAGTGTAATTTTCAAGCAGTTTAACTTCGAACCTCCCCCTTTCTTAACAGAACTAGAATAGGCGCTCTCCAAAAGGCGATGATAGCAGTTTTTCCTTCTTGATTTTGAACGTATCTGTTTCTTTCATGTATCTTCGTTAAGATTCCTAGGCTTTAACCTCTGGCTGTGATCTATACTTGTGTACTGATGGTGGAGTATATGAATATGGACTGTTTTGTGAGAAGTCTGGCCATGATTATGAGAGTTGGACACTTCAGTATTTTCTTTTAATGTCTTTGTAAGGTGATTGGAAATTCTGAGTAGTTTGAGCAGTACCCATAGCAGTCAAATATATTTTTCTAGTAATTTTCTTGAAGCTAGCTGTGTACTCATCTACATAATGCTTTTGTCAGGGCTCCATTTAGTGTTGCTACAGTGTGGTTAGTATTGGCTTGCACAAGAGTTGGTGGAAAAAAACCTCTGAGTTTGAACTTGTTGGCACAACCGTGTACTGTTGCCAGTGTCACCAGCTGTAATACTAACTTCAAAGTGATCTTCCAAGCTTTTGGGTTCAGTTAATGCAACCAAGCCTTAATGGAGACTTAGTTCCTGAAGCGAGCCTATTCCATTTTGGTTTACTCTGGTCGGGTGCACGTATCTAAACGCTGAGTACAGTAGCCTACCTTATAGAAGGCTATTTAGGACACATTATATGTCAGCTGCTCTAGCTCTTATACCACCCTCTGTTGAGAGTACATAAGAATTTTGAATGTGTAAGTCTTTTTTAATTTTCTATACTTTAGTGCTTCTACCTGCGTTATTTTTGCCAAACCAGATTCTTCAGTTTCATTATGAAGTGAACCAAAGCTGAAGAAAATTTGAATGATTATGGCTTTGCATTTTTTCATCATAGGATTTTTTTTTTTAATGTGAAAATTAAAATAAAGGTTTTTCAAATTTTCAGATTTACACAGAGAGTAAAAAGATCTTTTGAGCTATTCTGAAAATCCTGGTATAATCTTACTGTTGGACAGGCAGGTAGGAAAAGAGGAAAACCAGAATGTTTTGCCCTTTTGCAGTACATTTTACATTATAGTTTGGTACTAAACTTAAACTCATAAAGGAGAGGAAAGCTGAGTAGGAGCCATGGGGCATGCATTTGTGTACGTGTGTAAGGGGGTTGATTTAGCTAGAGGCAGAATGGGAGCTTTTAACTAGGGGTGGGAGGAGAGGAGGTTCTGGAATGTTTCTGAGGGGTCTTCCACCTCCAAATTCCTCAAGGAAGGACATGGAGTTGCCAGGGAATTATGCCTTCTGTAGCCGAACGTTTCCCAGCATATAATGCTAGGAGTCCCCTTTCTCTCCCAGCACTGTTTCATGATTGCAAGGCTCAGTTTTACCATCATCTTTGTTTCTGTCACCCACTTATTTCTTCTTTTTTGCATGAATTAACCTCTCGTTTTTGAGCTTAGGATGCCATAAATTTACCAGCGTGACTCACACAATTAATGTTCCTCTCGGTGCACTAAGGGAAAGAGGCTGGCGCCTCACAGCTTCAAGGCTGATTGGGCATGAATTCATGGTGTGTTTGACAGGACTCTGGGACCAGCCCACTCCAGTGACGGCCCAGCACACAGCTGACCGCAAAGTGGGCTGGTTCAGTAAGTAAGGCCTTAGGTTTCAGGCTTTGGAAGCAACACGGGATGTCCAGGCTGTTGCTTGCTCACATGCATGTTCATTAGCTACATTAACCATTTTTGTTGGCTGCCGCTTTCAGAAGTGGGGTAGCCTCACTATTCCTTTGGGCTAGGATAACTCAGTGCTGGAACTAAAACAGCACTTGGGTTTTGGAGGATGAACCAGTTCTAGGACTGGCAAACTGTAAATTTTGATTTGGTGTGTGTGTTTAATAAGGATAAGGGACTGATTTTTTGATAAGGATGGTAGATTGCTTCTTACTAAAGTCCATATAGACCTTTCAGATACCTGAGGTGTAACACATGTAACAGACTGAGCTGTTCTCATTAAAATCCAAGAAATTACTGGGGCTCACTTGTACCACACTGATACTGGGTCTATCTGAAATGAAGCAGTAAGGTGTGCTGACCTTTGGACTCTGAATTTCTCACCCATACAATGTGAAAACAGGGAAAAGCTTGAATTTGAGATTTCATGGCCCAAATCTATTTTGATCCAGTGATAGCAGTAGGGGCTGTTGCTGTGCAACATTTTGTTTGGACAGCTAGGAGTCAAAATCTTTAAATTATATCTTCTGGTGGAGGGGAGGGAAGAGGGAAGAACAGATTGTTAAAATGTGCAATTTTAATCATGTAGGAAAGTGGCAGGAGAGGAGGTGTTGTAAAACCCCAAACTTTCATATGGTTTCATTTAAAGATTGTTGATTTGACCAAATTTCTTCCTCTTCTTTTAGATTCTAAAAATTTGACCAAATTTCTTCCTCTTCTTTTAGATTCTAAAAATCATATTTATTTATTTATTATTTTTTACCTTCTTTTATAGTTTGTTTTTTTTTTCAGCAATCCTTGAAAAATGTTCAGGTTATGTTTAAAAATAAATGCCTAATATTATCACTTTGCTGCATGATTGTAAAACTACAGATAAAGATGTAAGTCAGATCACTTGGAAGGACTGAAGTCAGACTGGAAATCTCTGGTACTTTAGATACTACCTGGGAACTCATAAAACAGCTAGGCTCTGGTCTCAAGGCCAGTGCCTTGAAGGACTATGGCTGCAGTATAACTTCTTCCTTTGGTGAACAGAGGACATGAAATCATTAGGCTGTGTTTCTTTGGTGTGGGGTGGGAACAGTTAACTGCATACATATAAGGCCCTAATTCTTGGACTTTCAAATCCCTTAAGCTCAAGGAAGCTGGAGTAGATGTCATTTTAGAGAAGGATATAGGGGAGAATTCACCAGGGACAACTTGTAAAAAATAAAAATTAAAAGTAAACAGCTTGTTGACTCCCCTTTGGCGAGAGGTTGGGGTGGCAAGCAGAAAAGTTGACAGAGTAGAGGATGGCATCAGAACAAGGTGAAAGGAGGCAATTCACCAGTCAGCACTTCCCCATCTCCAGAGGCTCGCATGTAAGCATATCCATCCACTGCAGCTGCAGCTTCATTTTAGGAATCAGGAAATAAGCTGAGTAGCAAAGAAAGATGGGAACTGACAGCTCTTGCTGTTCAGGAGAGCAAGTAGAGAAGAGCTTTTCTCCTGCGGAAGTGTGTACCATTCACCAGTGGGCATCATTGCTTAGCGGAGAAAATGGTAGAGAGAGAGAAGGACCTGTGGAAGTGTATGGTCCCAGCTGCCCGAGTGAATTAAGCACGGTGCCTGTGTGAGTTTTGCTGACTCTGTGCCTCCCCAGGATCGGTGCTGGGGGGGGACGCGGCATGGGAGAGCAAATGACAGGTGTGAATCTGCTGACATTTTGTTTCCAATGGCTTTGCCATTAACAGCTAAGCTCATGCTCTCCACTTTAACAAAAACCCTTTTAGAGCCCCATTAGTGCTGCCTTTGTTTTTTCTAGCCTGTTTCATATATAATTGTGTCTTGTTTATGGAAAATCCTGAGGTGAAGTGGAAGCAATTTCTCTTCATTCCAGGTGGCAGCAGAGTGGAAGCCAAATCCCGCTCATGCCAAAGACCAGCGTGTTCCTGAGCCTTCGTGCTTCTTCCTTTTTACCCTCCCATTGTATTCTTGCCAGGACCAAAAACAACACCAACTTGGTGGATGGTTCATCTTGAAATAACTGAAGATGGCCTATGGGCTCTTTCACACCATTTTGAATTGCACTGCCTTTTGTGGAGCCTGGGATGAGAGGGGACACCTGTATGAGGGCAGATCATGGCCCTGATTGTGCCACAGCAGGGTGCTGCCATCACATCTCTGCTCTTACAGTAGAGCGTTTGGCAACTGTATGTACCTATGTTCTGAGCATCTCTCCCAGCAACTTCTGGTCTTCCGTGATTATCTGTCAGAGTTTTTAAAAAATTATAGTGATGCCACTGTCAGCAGCCAAGACTGATTACAAACTGCGTTCCCAAAGGGTTAACAGGTTAGCACTGTAGAAATTAGCACTCGGTGGTATCTGCTCCTTGGCTTCTTACAGCCCGTATGTGGGCAGCACTAGCTATCTATATGTCTACTTACCTAGCTGCCAGCTAGTCCATAAATAATAAACACATGTGAGGCATTGAATGAAGCATTGAATATGCAAGCCGACTGAAGAGTAACCCCTACCCTGATAATGCTTAGTTACAGCAGGAGCAGAAGAAATACTAGACTTAACATATTTTCTTACTATGTTACTTTTGCTCATTTAGTTGGCTTCTGTTAGGTGGTGCCTATGTAACTGGTGAGTTACAAGGCTCATGAGAGGCCAAAGCAGAGTAGTCTGCTTATCATTTGCATAGTGGCGGCGGGATGTCTGTCCTGCTTCATTGATAACCCTATACAATCCTGTAGTTTCTAAAAGGCAGTGTACAGAACCTGACCTATTGATTAATACTGTTTTCAAATCCTAAATCTCATGGAGCCAAACACCGGACTGAAGTACTTTTATTTTTAATTCTCCATGCCCCACCCTCACCACCACCACCCCCAAATTAGAAAGAGAAAGATGTTCATTTAGCTTCAATGTAATGCTTCATTTACAACAAAGTATTTTTATTTTCAGAGAGAGAGAGAGATTCAACTTGCTCTTCTGGAACAAGGAGATCTGGACCCAAAATTGCATTCTCTCCCCCTCTGCCTCTCTTCCCAGTACTGGGTTTCTAAGTTCCTCTGAATTACTATTGCTGTACCTCGAAACTTCGTTTGGGAGTCTCATCTTCATTCCAGTGTGATCTGTGCTGTGAAGAAGCTTTCTGACTCCATCCTAATAGCTGTTTAAAGCCACGATACTCTGCCTTGCTTGTATGCTGTTTTTCTTCTTCCTTACAGATTAGTCAATCAGGAACAGTTTCCCTAGTGATTTCAGTGAAGCTGAAATCAAAGGAACGTTAATGTAAAGTGATTGAGGAAGAGTGATGGAATACCCTGCTGTTATTAATCTACTTTAAAAAAACAAAACAAAACAAAACAAAGAACCCCCAAATAATCCTCTCAAACAGCCTCACTGGAGCTACTCTGACATCTACTTGTCACCACCCCACTTCCTCTGCAGTCCCTTGATTTTAGTCTTGTTTGCTTCATATTCTGTTAGGAATGTTAGGAGCATCTAAAGTAAAAGGAAAAATCCTGGAAGAAGTTGTGCCTTCTCTTATTACATCTTTTATTCATACCTTGCCACCTCCTGTTGCTGCCTGATTTAATACATTCCCAGTAGATCTAGCTGAGGGGCAGCTTACCCGGGTAGGTACCCTGATAGCCAGTATCAAGTCGTTAAAACCAATTGAACAAGAAATGAGGAAGTTCTCCTGTCCTGGGAGGGGAGCTCCCAAAGTGCCTCAAGGCATCACTAGAGTAATGATTTCCAGAGAGAAACCATGCACAAGGGATTACATGTTTAGACATATTATGGAGACTCCTATACATAGATATCCTATGCACAATTTTGTATGTATACATATTTGCATAGAGTGCTTGAATGATAGAAGAACTAACTTCCTTAGGCCAGTTGCAGTGCTGGTATATGGACAAGCGTATGTTACCATGTACTTCACAACAAGAGGGATGCTAGCAGAAGAAAGCTGTCGTAATGATTTTCATTTCCTTCTTGTGGGCAAACTGGCTAAATTATTGATGCTTCACCTTGCCACCAGCAGCTCACGTTACGGAGGTGTAATAGCAGCTTCTCCTGCAGGTCACAGAGAAAGAGATCGAGTAGCTTCATTCTCAACAGATGAGTTTACTGTTCTTTCCTTTCCAGGTTATGTTTTGATTGCTCGATTCATAGGGGTGTCTGGTGTGTACTCTTCTTTCCTGTCCCTGTTATTCTGTGTATAATTTTGAGGGCTATCTTTACATTCAAAAAAACAGACTCCCTTTTCTTTTTTTTTATTTTTTTTTTTTGTGGAGCACATGCAAGAGTGCATGAACAAGAGTTCTGGCTTTGCAAGAGTACATTTACCTGGCTTGGTTTTGCTGTGCGTATATGTATCATTCCATATCACTTGCAAGTACCCTGGTGTTTGGCTAGAGAGAGGTGTGTGGTTGCATATTTCTTATACCCAACCTTGCTTCAGTTTTCTCTTTTCCATGTAATTTCTGCAGCAGTCGTCCCCTTGACCTCTCATCCCACCTTGTATTATTCCATGCCTATTTCTGTTTTGCAGTCTCCTATCAGTTTCATCTCCCATCACAGTTTCCCCTACTCTTGAAAGACACTCTCTCCTTCTGTTTGCTCACCTGTTTGCTCTTTTCCACTGATTTTAACTAAAAAATGACCTCTCCCCCAAATAATTCTGTCTTAATCTCTCGATTAGTATTTTTTATGGCTTTACGTTGGATTTATGTTGTGTTTGCTTGAAGTGTTTATTTTTAGTCTGTAATCCTATTCAAGGTGGAAAATATGTCTGCATTTATAACCCACTGTGTAAATCCAGAGTGCTATGTATACTTGGTTTTAATAATTACTCAAAATAATCCATGGATTAAATAAAAGAAGGCAGCACAACCACTAGGGCAAAGGTAGCAAAGGAAGTGTTCCGCTTCCAAGGTGTATGGGCATAAGGGAAGGGCTAAAAATCAGGATGTCTGTGCTTCTCTCTCACTCTCATTTACATTCTTTGGAAGGTATTTAGATTCATGCTACAGCTGTGCAAGGGAAGGATTCAGATGATACTAACATGCTGGTGGAAATGCAAAAGGTGTCTCTGAAGGCTTCTTTTGCTGTCTTTTTACCTTTATTAATTCATCATGTAGCAGATGCCAACTAAGACCCTACACATCTGCACCATGGGTTGAATAAGCCTATAGAGGGACCTGTGCATTGTTAGGGAGCAGAACTTTGTTCTATAAGAGCTGGAGACTATCTAGGAGAGCATGTGCGAGGGACGGATCAGTGTAAGACAGGACCTGTTCAACATATCCATCAACAACCTGGATGAAGGGATGGAGTGCAGCCTCAGCAAGTTCGCCGATGGCACCGAGCTGGGAGGAGCGGCTGATACGCCAGAAGGCTGTGCTGCCATCCAGCGAGCCCTGGGCAGGCTGAAGAGCTGGGCCGAGGGGAACCTCATGGGATTCACCAGGAGCAAGGGCAAGGTGCTGCCCCTGGGGAGGAACAGCCCCAGGCACCAGCAAAGGCTGGGGCTGCCCTGCTGGGAAGCGGCTCTGCTGAGAAGGCCCTGGCAGTGCTGGTGGGCAGCCAGTGCCCCTGAGCCAGCGCTGGGCCCTCGGGGCCAAGAAGGGCAGCGGTGTCCTGGGCTGCATGAACAGGAGTGTGGGCAGCAGGGCGAGGGAGGCCATCCTGCCCCTCTGCTCTGCCCTGGGGAGGCCACAGCTGGAGTGCTGTGTCCAGTGCTGGGCCCCCCAGTGCCAGAAGGACAGGGAGCTGCTGGAGCAAGGCCAGCGCAGAGCCACAAGGATGCTCAGGGGATGGAGCATCTCCCTGGTGAGGAAAGGCTGAGAGACCTGGGCTTGTTCAGCCTGGAGAAGAGAAGGCTGAGGGGGATCTCCTCAGTGCTTATCAGTATCTGAAGGGCGGGTGTCAGGAGGGTGGGACTGGNGCTCACACAGGGGGCTGGACGGGGAGAGCTCCGGAGGGCCCTTCCAACCCCCGCCATTCTGGGATTCTGCGATTTCTTTGACCAAGACACTTGATCTTATTTGGCGAATGATACTCCTTCAGTTGTAGCCTCCAGTCCCTCTAAGAACTCCCTGCTGTTGGCAGTGTACAGTGCATGACAAAAGCTTTCCTAGCTGAAAGTCTGGAGCATGAGCTGGCTTATTTGGGATTTGGGTTCTGCTGTACTTCTCATTTAAAGCGCCTTTTTTGTGTTGTGTCTTCTTGTATTTTGGGTAACCCATCAGCACTACCTGCCTGTTCCCCCAAGGCCAGATAGAAAGGCCTTGTGGTTGTTATTGACCTATCCTGGATGACAACTCAAAATGAAAAGTGAAAGCCTGATAGCCTGTTAATTATCCCCGGGACGTCCATTTATCCTGTGCGTCATTTTCTAGTTCTTAAACACTTGGAGTACCACAGAACAAGTCCTGAATGTGTCACTGGCACCACTGAAGAGTGCAGCAAGAGGTAGTTCTGACAAGTATTGTGGCATTTGCAGCCCTGTTATTGTGACCAAATCCCATGATAACGTGAATCATTTTAATGGAGATGTCATCTGCAGTTGCAGCCCTCACCATCCGGTCTGCCCCATTATTATATTCCCCAAGTAGAGCAACATAACTCAATGATACTGTTCAAATTACACCAACAAAAAATGATTGAAATGTTGCCCTTGGTTTCTACTTTTACGTACGATGTATTCACCTCCTGCAGCACAGATATCAAGCAGAAGAGGATATTGAGGGTAGAAGTGCTGCTGTTCAAGAGCAATTTACTTTTCCTGGCCAAACAATAATGGTTTCTCTTTCTTTAGGGTCTCTCACTGCAATTGAAGGACAGGATTTCAGCTGTATGGGATCATAAAATGTGAAAATTATATCAAAACACTGGATGCCACTTCTTTTCTTCAATGAATCATTGGGTTTTTCCTGCTTTGTTAAATCTCCCACCACAGTGGAAACTGCAGCAAATATGAAAAGCTGAGTGATTATGCATCAGTGTTGCATTTAAGGTCTGGAAAAAATAAAATAAATAAACCCAAGATGCACAAGCAGATGAGAGTAGCTAATGTTTGCAGTACTGTACATGTGGCTAGGAGCTGAGAAGAGGACAAAGTCAGACTGGAGGATCTCTGCAGACAGACAAAAGGGAGGTAGCTTAAAGAAAATTAAAAGCAGAATTCCACTGATCTGTGGCAGAATGAGATTTTCTCTTTCTCTATGTATATTTATGAGGCTAGTTTTTAAGAAGGTGCTCCTTTTAAGGTAAAAGGGAAGCTATGTTTCGATCAGAACAGGCAGAAGAGAATCGTACAGCAACAAAGCAAGCAGAGATGTGTTATTTCTTGGCTAATAAAACTTCCCTCTCTGAAAATAAATTGAGGTTCAGATTAACTTTGTGTTGGTCCTGTGTCCAGGGAGCTCTTAGCCCACGGTTTCCACTGACTGTCATTCTCATAGTTAGCCTCAGCTCTGATGCTGGGGCCTGAACGGGCCTCGTACACCGAGTCCCTCACTGTCATTTTCTGCAGTTCTTTCCCCCGGGGAGGACTGAGATGTTTTAACATGAAGCAAAGAAACTTTCTCTGATGATACCTGCTTTTAAGTACATGTAGCAGGCATGCGTTTCTTAGGAACATCATACAGGCTAGTGACTTGCTGGATGTATAGTAATTGGAGGGCACGGGTGATCTAAGGCAGGTATCTAGGATTTCAGAGACCTTAAATTCTGTTACTTGCTCCACTATAAGCTGTGTTCCTCTGGACTGCCCTGTAGAAATGTTTTGGAGATGACCACAATAGACATTGCAAGGCATTCATGCCGCAGAATAAATAGTTACAGCCGGAAGTCTTTAATTAAGAATTGGTATTAAAGAGTAGAAAACTATTTAATACACCTTGTTGTGATAGGCCTGGAACTAACTAAAACTTCCGTCCTAGCATGCACCATTTCTAGTTTGTATTCCTCATGACAAATAAATCTCCACTTCTCTTGAATGAGTGGTCAGGAATGCTGGGAAAACATTTTCAAGGCATTAGAGCTTGGAAAGAAGGCTTTTTCTAAAGGCTGCCTTCCTTTAGGGCAGGCATGCATAAACAGTGTTAAACAGCTATTTTATTATTACTATTACCATTAGCTATTTTTTCCATGTGTTTAGCATAGGACAGCCTAAAAGTTGTCTATCCAAAGACAAAGCATGCTGCTTTTTATTGGGGTCTTTTGGCTGCACTCATTTTTGTAAATAACACATTTCATATTTCTTCCCATTAGCATGAAAAGCACTTTCTAAAGAGAGGACAGGTCTTGGAATAAAATCCCGTCATCAATTCCAGGAACCTAATAGAGCACACCAGGACTACATGGATGCTGTGGCCTGGCACTGGTATCGAGCTGAACATGGCTTTAGGCTGAGTTGGAGCTGGTGTAGGTCCTTCAGATGTCATTTTGGTCACTCTAACTTGATGTAAACTTGTGTCCCAATTGTAGAAGAAACTGTTCTGTAACCTAGAGCAAAATCCTTTTCAGGATTCTGACAGTGGCCTGAAACTTAGGGATATTATTTTCTTTAAATCAGTTTATTCTTATTTAGTGTCCTCAACTGCTGGTGAACTAAGGTGTGGAAAACCTGGCTTGAATCCTGGAGATACTTGTGAAATGGGGTACCTTACCGTACGTAACTGCTTCTAGCTCCTTCTCAAACACCTTACAGTTAATTATAATTTAGAAAGTATGTCAGAGGTGGTTCACTTGTCTTTGTATTTTCTTTCTATTTGATGAATTGTCGAAAAAGAAGAAAATAATAGAATTGGTTAACGGAAGTATTAAATGATTAGGAAATGTCCTCCCGTTTTCAGGAGTTATCTACACCCAGGTACTTTCATTTGCATCAAGGGAACTATTTAAATCAGTAATAGTTTTGGATTTAGAAAAAGGCTTCAAATTATAAAAAGTAGAGATTAGGAATAGAAGACAGTGATTTCCCGCTGTGATTTACCAGTGAATGGGACAATCGTCATGAAGCATGGATATATAGAAGACCTGTTTCCTATAGCTGGAAATGCAGAAGAGAGGGCTCTTCACACACACATACAAAAAGAAAGATAGGAAGGAAAGCATGATAAAGAAAGTGGAAGAGCAGGAATATGAGACAGAGAGCGAGAAAGGCTGGCTGGCTGCTCTGTATACCCCCTATTGCCCCTCTCCTTCCTGTCTCTCTTGGTGCTCCATGGAAAGCCAAGAGAGAATGGAACAGCCAGTGTAGCTGAAGACTTGGGGGAACTGCAATGTGCAGTGCTTTGTAGGATTTTCCTCTCATCATTTTGGTATGCTTCTCCGCTCATGCAGGACAAATTATCTTGAGTGTGGTATCCTCTGGAGCAGTAGTGTGTGGAAAATGTCCCAATTGCTAAGAGTTATCTTTAAATTCTAACGTGGTAGAGAATTGATTTAACCCAGTCTTCTTTCCCTGTGCTTTATTTATTAGTGATCCATTTAATGGAGATGTTTAAAGTAAATAAGTATCTTGAAATATGCTACTGAATTCTGAGATGACCTCTAGTTTTATTGCCCCCCTCTGTGGTGTATGAGGATGAGAAGTCATAAAGTATCTGTTAATCATGGTTCCTTTCTGTGATAGGGGGAGAAAGTTCTCATGAGAACAGGGAGGGAAATCTTTAGCTTACAATGAGTTTTATATTTACCTATAGTCTTCCTCAGCCTCTTGGAATATAGAATCATTAAGGTTGGAAAACCTTAAACCTCAGCCCCTTAGAATAGCCAGCCTGAAGGCTGAAAACTTAGCATATCCACTCCCAAGTGCAGGAAAATGTGCAGCCATGGTTTCAGCTCTCACTGGAAAATTACAGATCCATTTTAGCACCCCAAAAATAGGGGGGAAAAAATAAATGGCAACTCCTCTTCAGTTGTACCACTGTCGTTGTCCAGAAGGTGGCAAAAAGGTAATTCAGGAGGGAGGACATCTGTTCAGCCCCTGCAGACAGCAAGCACCTGTATTTAAGAGTTTCTACACTTCTGCTTCTTGGTACACCAAAAATGCAGCTAGGACTTGAGCTGCTTGTGGAAAACAGCATATTAAATTCTGCTCTAGCATTGCTTGTGTAAACTAATTCAGCCCATGAGACTGTGCAAGCTATGGCTGAGAGTACCATCTGATGCACTGCTAGCTCTGAGGTGGCTCTGTGGGTGGCTAGGATTTCAGGATGATGGGCAAACTGCCTGCCTGGGTGACTCTGTACTTCCTAGGGACAAGAAGGACCCTCCAGGTTATCAGAGTCCATCAATTTACTGGTTTGTTGGCCATGTCTAGGCTATATTCAGGACATGCATCTTTTCTTCCCATAGGCTGCCATGTGGATATTTCTGCCCACAAAGTCCAGCAATAAACCGGGTCTAGCTCCCATTGATGCTAATAGCAAAAGCTGATCAGGCAAGATTAGAGTCATTATATGCGTATAAGAGGCAGCGTGTGACCATCTATTTCAATTTAGGCTGAGAAGTGTTATTTCATTAAATTCAAAGATTGATGCTACTGATCCTGATAACTTGTTTTCAAAATATTTATTAAGAGCAAGCTTTCTAACACAGATGTTTTCACTTGCATGGCAGGGAAGGCAAGACAAAACAGGATAGTATTCTGCAAATAAGAAAACATCAGGAAGAATAGCTCCTTATTAGCATTGCTAATTTACATCCCCATTAACATCCAGCCTGTGTTAGCTTCTCAAGCCAAGGGAATCTGAGAAATGACAGCATGTGTAAGGCACAGCTCTACACCTCAGCTGCTGCCTCCAGCCTCTCTGCCAGCTGGTGTTACAGCTTGGATTAGGTGCTAAATGTTTAAGGTGACAACCTGTCTTTTCTCTTCCATTCACTGAGCCTCTTGCTCTAGAGAATAGCAGCAAGTGGTGCTTGTGTGACTCAGGGCGGGTTAAAGAATTGCTCTTTATGAGATACGATTTTCCCTAACAACATAGCAAATGCAGAAATAGTAGAAGGGAGAGTGGAAACTATTCTTTCTTATGTTTCCCTGGATGCAGTAATCTCAGGGAAAGGACTTGGGAGAATAGTTGTCTCCACATCTGTATAGAAAATGGTCCACAGAAGTTTCCACCAAGCTTGGCTGATTGCAGCGATGGTGCTTTCAGCTGTCTGCTTTCTGCCTCGGCCTGTTGTGTCGGTGGAGTGGTTGTATACCTCGCTGTACTCCACCTTCATCTTGTAGACAGGAGAAGAAGCTCGCTCTCTGCTGGTGCTGAGGCCAAGCTTGGGCTGAGAGGGCAGTTTGTACCTCCCAGCCCAGAAGCGTGGTCTGTCTGTTCTGTTCTGTTGCTGCTTAGAGTTCTTGCCACTGGTTGTCCTGCCTAACTTTGTAATTGGTAGCATTGGATGAATATTTGGAAAGCATTGCTGCCTTAATTACATTGCACTGCAATTGAACAATTGCATCAAGCACTGATCTTCATCCAAATACATAAAGTATACGGTAAAAGCTAAAGACTGCAGGTGTTACAAACATTGACTTTATAATCCATGTCTCTCTAATGTGATCATCAGAAATATTCCCGGATTTAAAAAGATCTTTCACAAAGTTTCACAGAGGTTACATCAATTTTAATTTTTGTTTAATTTGATTTTTGAAAGGTCATCAGGTGCTGTGATTTCCTTCCAACTCACTAAGCTGCACTGTGATTTTTTGTGTGCTTTCAGGCCTAATTTTAGCTTTATTACTTTTTGCAGGAGGGTCTAGATGGACAGAAAATGGGTCAGGAGGTAGGCTGAGCTGAGGCTTGCTGAAGTTTCTCAGTTTTCCTCATTACAGCTTCCTAAAATTATTCAGTTTCCAAGAAAATAAAGGCAGCTGGATTGTGCCTGGATGAATAAAACGGTTTAGTAATTTATGTGCAGTTTGGGCTCTTACTTAATGGGTTAAAGATCTCCATGAAGGATTTAATAATTGATACAGCCACTATTAAATAAAACCCATGTCTGAGGAAAACTCCGTTCCTTATAATTGAATAAAACCACTGAGAAATGTAACTGCTCATCCCTATTTGTCATGAAGATGCCTTTAGGGATTTGGACAAATAGCAGAAAGATCTTCTGAAGGGTGAAGTCATGCACGTGCCTATGAGAACGTGTCTCTGAAGGCAGTTTTAATTGCAGTGTGTAGTAACTGGTTAATTTTAAACCTTGCTAGAGTAACTCTTAAATAAGCATATGACAGAAATAATATTTTGATACTCGCTAGGAAGATTTGACATTTCAAGCCCACAGGATCAGTCTTTTACTATTAAGAGCTAGAATAACAGCGTGCATAACCTTTAAGGTAGTGAGCTAATTGAGCACAACATCATCTTAGAAATACCATTTTAGGGAGAACCAGTCTTTCAGAATAGCTTATGTCTTTTCTCTGTGTGCAGCTCTGCTGTCAAACCAGGCACGACACTCAGTGTACGAGATAACATAGCAGTTTCAGCCAGCGCTGCAGCAGGAGCTCATAGAGCTAACTGTGTTTCAGTCTCAAAATGCTAAACATGTCACAGACTGAAAAATTCTTCTTTATTTAACATAGGGATGGAGGAATTTTCCTTCCTGAAAGCACATTTGAGATACGCACCCCTCATGGCAAATCTCTGATGTATATAACAAGTACTTTTAGCAAATTTTTTCAAAGGTCCATAGCACTGCCCTGTATTTATAATGTGCAAAGGATGCAGCAGCCAGCAGGGGAAGAAGCTTAAAAAGTAGGTGTCTGGAAAATGTGTGCTTCAGATGAGCAGATGAGAATCCTGTGATTGATTGCTTGATTATGGGCATCTAGGAGTAAATATCAAAATGGTAGGCTGTGCAGCAGCTTAGAAGATGGAAGACCTAATTTATTTGTGTTCTGGATGCCAATTTGCTGTGTGCCTTTGGGACACATGTCAAACTGTGGTAGCTGAACGTGCCCGTTGCTCTGAGTTGAACTTCACTTTGTACCGGATGAAGCACTCCATTTCCAATTCAGAAGCTGATATTGCTGAGCATCAGGCAAATATCAGAGTTTAAGGGTAACTTTTTGCAGGCAGCCCTCCACTGCTGGAACCCTCTGAAGGTTTTTTTTTGAGGACTGGTTATTGTATTTGTTCAGTATGTGTGCTGTGCTTTATTTGATGTCTGCAAGCTATCAAACTGTCTGGTATTTCAGTCTCTTCTACAGATGCGAATATTATTGGAAAATAATATAGTGAAACTTCCTCCCGTACTTGTATGTATTTTGAAGGATGACTGGTTTCTGGGTTTGGAATAGCAGTTACTGTGCTCACCGCTCTCTGGTGTAACAGAGAAGCTGTTTTTTCATAACTGCTTTAACTGCAGTTGACATTGGAAGCTGGTGGTTTGTGGAAAGGCCTAGATTTTTTATAGTATATGTAGCTTTTTTTTTTTCCTTTTTTACTTGGGTAAGAAGAACTTTTTTTTGATACATCTTGTATAAAATGTTGATACAAACATAATGTTAAAAATTAATTAGCTCTGGTCACAAGTGTTTCCTAAGGAAACAGAAACAATGCCACAATTTAAAAACCTGATGGCCATGCTTCAGTAAAGAAAGAGTGACAGTGTGCATCTCACTTTGATTAAATGTGGTTAACTGGATTTGTAAATGCTAGCAGTAAGTCTTATTGATTTCAGTAGTTTCACCAGGTGAGCATGTGGTCCAGTATTAACAATTGTCCTGAAGATAACAATAGATTTTAAATTCAAGAGATTTTAAGTCCTAATTCCCTACAGTTGTTCACATGAAAGGATCTGATTTCATTAGGACTGCTTTTGTCAGTAGGGATTTGCAATCACGTCTAAGATACCTGTGGCTGAAAAAGGGTCCTCAGGTAGAAACGTTGTTTTTCAGCTCACAAACTTAGTCTGTAATTTAGTTTGATGTTGAACATTCATAGATCCTGAAAAAGTCACACATGAACCAGCAGAACAACAGCTGTCTGCCTGTCTCTGGAGCGCCGACTCTCTGCAAGGTGTTCCCCTGAGAGATTTGTTGTGCAAGCCCGTTAATAACTTAAATGATTCATGGATGAAGTTTTAGCAACTACCATGTAATGCAGACTGATACTGGGGTAAAAAAGGAGGTTTTTTTTTCATGAGAAACCATGTCAGTATGTTAAAGATCCATTAAGTTTCTTCAGAGCGATGAGATCCTGCTTTAGAGACAAATTCCCAGTAAAATGAGGACCAGTGGGATAGCAATAATATCAATTGCACAAATTCTTTGCAATTTAGCAGACTTTTAAAAGAGGATGATGTTCAATGAAGGAAATGGTTCTATAAGGGTGTTGGTCAATCTGGAGGTACCTTGTACTACTAATAATGTATTTTTGAGAGCTGCATTTTCACAAAGTCAGTAGATGGTTTCAGTTGTCTCTTCTGAGCTCATAATTGCACACTTCATATGCAAATACTACCCTACAGCAAAAGTCACTGGTGAAGGTATGCATTCAATGAAAAAGGTGGGAGGATTATTTAGAATGATCAATTAAATTTTCAGCTTATCTCCTACTTACTGCGAATGATAATGCTTGTCCTGTGCTTTTCACCTGCGGGTGTCCTCATCTCTGTAAAGCAGATTTAGACATTTAAAGGAAAGACATACCTAAAGTTACAGGCAGGATAAAGCCAAATCTTCAAACATGGATTGCAAAGGTTGATTTAAATGCCTAAGGTTTGTAGTCCTCCGGTATATATGATCTTACTATGGATTTCCCAGTCAGTGAGGGATCTGGTGGTTACTTGTCACAGAATGGCACTATTTTATTTTATCTTCTTTTTTTTTTCCCCAAAACCTGGCACTGGCTCTGCACAAACACTTGGCAGAGGGAGACATGTCTGGAGGCGAATGAGGTACCTGTGGTGCCTGGCACTCCGCCTGTTCCCAGAGGCTTAAATGGCCTCTTGTATACAGTGCGTAGCATAGTCTACAGCCTTTTGGCCCAAGCAGTCTTCCCTCATACCACTCCTAGACCTCTGCCACTTATGGCTGCTACCACAGTGTTTGCCACTATGCCAGCAGCACACACAACGTCCATGGCTGGGATTGTTGTCTCTCAGAGATGATGAACCTAGTGTTGCTATCACCTCAGCCTCCTTTCTTGGGCGGCTGGTTTCAGCAGCGCTCGTGTGGAGCCCGCACTGGTAGGCATGCCCTGCTCCAGCGTGCGCGGGGCCTCGCTCCTCGTTGGCTTTGCCCATTGACTAGTCGGATTGTAGGTCAGGTGTGTTGGGGTTCTTGACCGGCTGCTAGGGAGCCTGGGCTTTCGTTGGCCATAACTCTGTTACATCTTTCTCAGCTTCTCAGACAAACCAACAGGCTTTGACTTAGGAAACTCTACAGCGTCCAGTGTATGTAACTTATGAACATTTGCATGCTGCAGGTCTCGGGGCCCCTTCCCATGGATTCAGGATCTTACTTTTCTTGACATCACTTTGTTTTCACTTTTTTTTTTTTGGTAGCCAGAAGTCTTGAAGCTGCTTATTTGAGCCAGGGTTCAAAGCCTTCAGGGATTCTGCTCTAACTTCAGGTCCCAGGGCCCATATTCCTTTCCTGGCTTCAAATGTGAGCATTGATTTGAAACTAAGAAAGGGGGCAGGAAACCAGCTGAAGCATTGGTGACATTTCCCACATCCATAAAGCGATGCATTTTAAGCCCACAAAGATGGAAAACTATTTTGTGTTTCTAGTATATTTTTCAGTGCCTACTGACGCTGAAGTGATCTGTTAAATCCTTCATCATTGTCGTGGTTTAGCCCCAGCCGGCAACTAACCACCAGGCAGCCTCTCGCTCATTCCCCCCACCCCTGTGGGATGGGGGAGAGAATCAGGAGAGCAAAAGCAAGAAAAGTCGTGGGTTGAGATAAGAACAGTTTACTAATTAGAATAAAATAGCAATAATAGTAATGATAATAACAATGATTAGGATATTCATAATATAATTAAAAGTAGAAGAACAAGGGAGAGGAACAAAACCCAGAGAAAATCACAAGCGGTGCAACTGCTCACCACCCGCCGACTGACGCTGTCGGTTCCCCAGCTGCGATTGCTGCCTGCCCCGGCCAGCTCCCCCAGTTAATATACTGGGCATGACGCCATATGATATGGAATATCCCTTTGGCCAGTTTGGATCAGCTCTCTTAGCTGTGCCCCCTCCCCTCCCGGCTTCTTGTGCCCCCGGCAGAGCGTGGGAGGCTGGAAAAGTCCTTGACTAGTTCAGCACTGCCCAGCAACAGCTAAAACATCAGTGTGTTATCAGTGTTATTCTCATACTAAGTCCAGAACACAGCACTGCACCAGCTACAGTGAAGAGAATTAGCTCTATCTCAGCTGAAACCGTGACAATCATCTATGCTAACCACAGTCCTCTTTTTCAGAATCTTCTCTGAGAGTTCCCATAATCTCAATGTACTGTTAGAAGGTTGTACTTGCTCGCCCTGTGTTTGCCACAATAATGCACTAGAAGAAATGGTCCTAAACCAAACTCTGTGGCCTGGGGGTTACCCTGTGGATCGTAAGAAAGGGTACAGGCTCCAGTGCCTGTGTGTCACTCAGTCAAAGCTGTCAGCGTAGCTCTTTTTGGAAGCAGGTGTGTTTTCAAATCTGAGGCTTGAGAAAACAAACAAGTTTAGGCTCTCTAAACAGATTTTCCCTGTCCTTCCCATTGTGTTACTGTATTCCTTTATGCTTATTTTGAGTGTTTAAAAGTGACAAATGTTTTCTGTGGGACCGAGGCACAAGCACAATTCTCCGTGCTCTGAACTTTCCAGAAGGGGAATGAGAAGGGGGAAAAGGGGGATGTTGTCTAGGGACCATTCCCAGCAGTGCTGATTGGCTTTAACACTGACCCTTTCAGACTGTCTTTACGCTCCTCAAGAGAAAACATGGTATGTTTTGTTGAACATGGTATGTTTGGTGTGAAGAATGTAAAGCTTTTTTATTTTTTTTTTAAATAGACTATAAACTCATGCTGATTCCCTAGTGAAATTTCTTTACGGTATCTGCACTATCACACGTTTTACTTCATCTGTGGACTAAAAAAACCCATACAAGACTCTTTTTTATATCTATGTACTTGAATGTTAACTAGTTTTAATTATACTGATTAGTAATGCATTGAATAAGGATAAAAGTTTTCCATATCCTTTCTCCGGCTTGTTCCCTACTCCCTCATTTTTTTTAAATGCCTGTAGTTAATTTTGTCATGTTTCATTAGTTGGAGTGATTTTGTTTTTCAGCAAATATTTTATTCAACAGGGAATATGGCTTAGGTTTCCATACATTTCCACTCAATTAACTAATTATCTTTGGTCTATAAAGAAAAATTAAAAAACAAAGTTTGGACCAAACATAAACATATAAATAAAAAATCAAGCCAGATCATCTGGGAGAAGAAAGAGATGCTGGAGGTGATGGTATCGTCTCTTCCAGCTTTTGAGATATTGGAGATCTGAGTTCAGATCCTGTATTTTCTGTCTCGCACAGCAGTGTTGTGACAACCGTACTACTTAATATTTGACTTTGTTTCTCTCATTGTTTCTCTGATAAAGTTACTGGGAGGACGTAGGCTGTTGCCTTCTCCTCACAGGTTCTGGGGTTGTTGCTGAGCATAACACAAAGCACACAAAGAGTTAAGGGATTCCCAAAATCAAAGCAAAACACTTTTGGAGCTAGTCATACAAAATGTTTATTCTTCATAAAATAAAAAATCCTTAAGTTCAGTGCTATCCAGACCAATATTTTCTTTGATGGGAGGTGAGGATGAGTGGAGGGATATTCTTTTGAATAAAAATTCACTGTGATGCACCCTTAGAACCACCATCCTGTGTATGTCTATATTACTGCACTCCACTAACTTTTAGGACTATGTTGGTGTTCTGGTTTTGTCCCCCAGTGAGGTCTGGGAAAGGCTAGCACTAGACTGGAACCTCAGAGCTGGAGTCCTTCCTTCTGGATGGCACCTAGGCACCAAACCCAGATACTTCTGCAGTCTGGGAAAATGCAGATAGCTGCATCTGAATGCTGTAGCAATGAAAAGCCCTGGTCTACCAGAAGGGTGCATTTATGGACTTGTTACTGAGAATCCAGTTGCAAGAGAGATAATATTTGCCAAGAAAGTTCTTTCATATGCTGCTGACTTGTTAGTCTCCAGTGGTATTGGAAGCATATCTGTCACAGGTGAATCTCTTACCTATAAAGTTATGGAATCATCATCATAGAATGGTTTGGGTTGGAAGGGACCTTAAACGTCATCTAGTTCCAGACCACCTGCCATGGTCAGGGACACCTTCCACCAGGTTGCTCAGAGCCCCATCCAACCTTACCTTGAACATTTCCAGGGGTGGGGCATCCACAGCTTCTCTGGGCAACCTATTCCAGTGCCCCACCACCCTTATAGTGAAGAATTTCTTCCTTATATCTAATCTAAATCTGTACTCTTTCACTTTAAAGCTGTTACCCCTTGTCCTATCACTACATGCCCTGGTAAAAAGTCCCTCTCCAGCTTTCTTGTAAGCACCCTTCAAGTACTGGAAGGCTGCTGTAAGGTGTCCCTGGAGCCTTCTCTTCTCCAGGCTGAACAACCCCAACTGTCCCAGTCTGTCTTCACAGGAGAGGTGCTCCAGCCCCCTGATCATCTTCGTGGCCTCCTCTGGACCTGCTCCAACAGGTTCATATCTTTCTTGCACTGGGGACCCCAGAGCTGAACTCCATGTGGGGTCTCATGAAAGCTGAGTAGAGGGGGAAAATAATCTGCTGGCCGCGCTTCTTTTGATGCACCCCAAGATAAGGTTGGCTTTCTGGGCTGTGAGTGCACGTTGCAGGGTCATGTTGAGCTTCTCATCAACCAACACCCCCAAGTCCTCCTCTACTCAG
>VZTV01056878.1:318-20605 GCA_013400875.1 Anhinga rufa
TGGAGGACATTTCCAGGACAGTTGTGTGGTAAAGCTTCTCTGACTTGCCTAGAGCAAAACGGATTTGCCCAACACCAAAGCACCACATGATCAGGTGTGGGGAAGACAAGGTGGTAAAAATGTAATCACTGTGTACACAGGCTTCTTTCTCTATAGGCAATAAATCTTCAGTCATGGTTCTCAGATGAGCAGAATATGATTTACCAGTTACTGCAGTGGGTTACCTCTACAAACCTTGTAGATGATCCATCAACAAGATACAAATCAGCTTCTCTTTACAGTACTTGGATAATAAAAAAGATAAAAGATAACACTCGCTAGCATTAGAAACAAGCAACACCCACCCACACTGCTCCCAAAATTAAATTATTTTTTTTCTTTTGTTGACAATAACAGTGGTTCAAAAGAACTATGTGAAATATTTTTCAAAGTCCCAGTCGTCACTTCTTTTCATGTTTTCTGACTGCTATGATGCCTCAAGAAAATCAGGACAATGGTACTCTTAAAAATCAGGTTAATTTATGACATTTGTAGGAGATTAAGAGATTAAAATAAAACTCCAGAATGGCTTGTGTGTCTGATCTGCTTAGAAAGTAGCTGCTCTGTGATAGCATCTGTCTAATTTTATATTTTGCACCACACCAATTACCTTGCTTCTGATTAACAAGTAAGAAATAATTATAATTTTATTTAATGCTATAAATTAGCACATTAATAACTGTAATAGTAATGCTAGGGCTGAATTCATATATTAATAGTAAATTACTGCCTTTTTCTCCAATTCTTTTCCCAAACTAAATGAAAAACATTCTGAATTCAGGAAAAAATCTGCAAGAAATAGGATAAAAGATACTTGAAAGTCAGGCTTAGAGAGCCTCTCCATGAACAAAACCTTTCTTTTTGCTTGTTGTTTCTTTGGTTTTCTTTAGTTGACTGGAGATGAGCCAGCCAAGAAGAATAAAATAGTTGAGAGAGAGAGAGAGAGAGAGAAATTGTCAGTGCACATTGTGGGGAGGGTTGAACGTTTGTGCCTGCATCTGTGTGTATGTTTGTGTGTGTAATAACTGAGGCTCCATTCCCATCAGCAGAACCTGAATTTCAGCCTAAACTTTGGGTATCAGATGATCATCATAATGATTCTTGCTGCCACTTTGCTCTCCATGGCAAAGCATGCGAAGCATCTGCGACTGAGCTGAAATTAGCCCTATCCTGATGTCCCTTTTTAAATATTTCCCCGTTATCTCCCACTTGTCTTGATAGCTAATAGAGTTCCTACAGCTGCTATATCATATTAGGTCAGAGCGATGAAAACGAATGCCATTTTCTTGATGGCTTATGCAGAATTGTTGTAATTTGAATCAAGTCTCCCTAGCGTCTTTCTTTCTTTCTTTCACTCCTATTTTTTCTGCCCCTCATACGGAATATATTGGGGCCCTGGCGAGCTGCCATTTTAACTGCACATTAGAAATGGTAGAGTTTTCCTCTATCTGATTCTCTAAAATGAGTTCACCAAAAGGTGCAGACCCAGCACATTTGTGGTTTTCCCTATAAATTACTTTAACACTGTGTCCAATCATATATATAATTTCAGATTTTCAATTTCAACTCACTGCTGTGTCAGCACAGACTCCACTGATATGTCTAACGTATTTAGCTTAAAATGAAACGGATGGCATTTCATTACCAGGAAGATAATATTTTTGAATATGTTTGCTGCATGGCAGGATCCATCATTATTCTGCCATTTTACGTTCGGAGTGTGTAATAGCTTTTTAATGCTTTGATGTATTTTATTTATATATGTAATATTTTTCTAATATCATGGGGTGGTTTAACTCATTGGACACATTATAAAATCTTAATTGAATGCTTTTAAATATTAGTTAGGGGGAAAGGCTTAACAAATTGCCAATATTTTGTTTGAAATTTAATAGAGAGTAGCTGAAACACCAAAAAACCCATCTCATTCTCACTCCTTTCCATTGCTCCTCAGCTCCCTCTGACACTCAAAACACTTTGAAAGGAAAAAAAAGGGGGAAAGAAAATCCCACAGTCCCCTGAGACTCTCAAGCTGTCAGCATGAAGGTAAGTAACACAGGAAATCTTGAACGTGCCCAACTGTGAATGACAGAAGCCCTCTTATTGGAGGAAGCTTCTGACAGGCCTGAAATCCTTAATACCTGGTTTCTCAGTCCTTTGACCAAAGTCATGGAATTTTAAAACTACTACGAATTTCTTCAAAGTTGGTTTTGGTGGGTTTTTTTTTACTTGCAAGGAAATGATACTACTTATGTACATTAGTGTAATGCCACAGCTAAAAGCATTCCAAGTGAACAGGTAAGTATTAAAGGGCATTTCTTGATATTAGCAGCAAATGCTAAAATGAGCCGTCCTAACTGCTCCTTGCACTGGACGAGTCCTGTTGTTATGCTCTGCATGCAACTGAATAAGAATGCTCTTAGCTTAAATGAAAGTTGTCGTATGACAGTGTGTGATGTTAACTATGACCTTCTACATCCAGTTTTTAAAATTATCATGTTCTTTTTGCCTTTTCCTTTTAAAATAGCTATAGCCGCTCATTTTTCCAAGAGATTCTCTATGTTCACAGAAGAGCCCCATGCCCCAGATGACCAGTTATATATTGCAGACAGCATCATTTTCCCTAAGCTATTTCAACTTCACTTTTCAGAGAGGAGGAAATGCATTGCCAGCTTTCTTATGGCAGGGGCAAGATACAAATAAGTTAAAGTCAACCTTCTCAAGTAGGGCTGCTTAAAATTAAGTACTTAAAATTTGTATGAGTTCATGTTTTTCAGAGGTACCAAGTGTCTTTTAATCCTCTTGCAGCTGGCTATACATTCCTGAAAATCAGGTTATTTCTTTAGATGTCTAAATATGAAGCCAGAGACTTGTCTTTGCATTTTATGGCCAACAGCCTAGTCATCAAGGGTAGTTAGGCATTTAAGCTGTGTTGAAACATGAAAGCATTTGAGACCTAAATATTTTGCAAGATCCAACTTTAGCCATGAGGTGGTTAGTAGCAGACATCAAGAGAGAGCATTTTATTTTATCTTATTTTACTGCATGCTCAGACAGGCTTAATATCAAGTTTATTCTTAGGGAAAGTGGCAATTTTTTATATGGACTAACTGATTTTAAATAACTAGCAGAAATACTTAAGATGGGGAGTGGGAGAAAGGAAAATAATTTAAAAATGCGTAATTAATAATTCCCAGGAAAGAGAAGCTGAGAATTGTAATAACACAATGTTTGTTGGTCCAGTGGGAATTTGTGCTGAAAAAATGAGAATATCAAAGGAGCTCTATGCTTCCTTAGAAAAAGATATTGGAAAATAAAACATATTCTAGATAAGTCATTTTTATTTATTGTTAGGGTTTAATTTCTTCTTTTAAGATTTTCCCTGCATGGCAGACCACAAAAATAGTTCATATCTAAAATATAACAGATAGCTTTATAACAGCTCCTTCTCATATCTTCCCAAATTGTTGGATTATCAAGGTAACAGATGCGACCCTCTTTCTCCACCATTCACAGCCTGCATTCTTCTTCTTACTGATTTATGCAGACCACTTCTCCATCATCCAGTACAACATTTTGAACTAGATTTTTCAAGGGAATTTTCTATGTACAAGTGTCCAAGAATGTACTAGCAAATAGATGCAGGGAAGTTAGTGTGAAGACACCCGTTTCCCATATTATTCACCTGTATACATTTCCCAAGTATTATTCTGGGAATGCCCTGCTGATGGGGCTTCTGCAGTTAGATTCTGCCTGAGGATCACAAAAGTGCAGACATCACCAGCTGCAATGCCAACGTGAATGACAAAACATTACAGGAAAAGTCTCCGAGTTTACTAGGTTAGCATATATAGCTCAAACAGTCAAATCTTTTATCTGTATCTCAGTTCCTCTATTGTAAGCTAATGGTAAAAATGCTTACTCACTGGAATTGTGAGTCACACAAATCAAAGATTAGTTATCCTGGCACCCTTCAAGTCAATTAATCCCACAGCACATCCATCTCTGAACATAAGGCAGTGCCTCATTGAAGTAACCCAGCCCTGAAACTGAATGTATTCAACTACATGTATCTTTGTTTAGAAGCTATCCTCAATTAGAAGCTGCTCTCCTTTAATAGCTGTACCATTACCCTGCAAGCCTCCAGGGAAACTAATTAAACTTAATAGAAGCTGCACTCAATTTAAAGCTGTAGAGAAAATTAATTAAATATTGTAGGAACCTTGGACTTGAAATAAAGATGTATGGCAAATGCAAATCAATCCACACATTGCAGCATCTTTCCCAAATCATTTTAACCCTTCTGTAGAATGCTGTCCCATGTACATATACCATATGCTAACATTGGAAGAAATGCAATGTATCTCAGAAAACTACTGTAGAAATTCTGCAAGTTCTGTTATTCTTTAAACTGGAACATTATATAAAAACAAAATTTTAAGTCGACTCATCAAAAGGCAACGTGTTGATCCAGCAATAAAATATGGCCATCCTTAATTATTTTTAAAATAATGTTAAGCATGCAGTTTGTCCCACAATCTGAAAATGATTTAGCAGGAATTACAGACTTCACTATCTTGGATGCTCTGGGTCTGTGTCCATCCATCAAAAGGAGGTTGCTTATCTAATCCGCATTTATGTATCTTAGGTCAGAGCTTTCCTCAATGGTTGAGGACATGTGGGAACTATGTGTGCAGAAACATCTGGCCTCTTACTGAATTGAAAGCATGTTTTCTAAGACGATTTTCTTACAAATAGCACGAAGTGATGATTATGCATGTTGGTAAGGATCTGATATAATTAGTGCCATACAATTTTCATTTAAGTTTCAGGACAGGACTGAGCTGAATTAGTGAGAAGAGCACACAGCATAATAGTCTGATTTGCCAAAACATGATTTCCAGGCATGGAGTTCCTGAACATATCATGTGATTTCATTATGGTTGTGTAATGGAGAAGAGAAAGAGAAAGAGAAAGAGAAAGAGAGAAGAGAGAAGAGAGAAGAGAGAAGAGAGAAGAGAGAAGAGAGAAGAGAGAAGAGAGAAGAGAAGGGAGAAGAGAGAGAGAGAAGAGAGAAGAGATAGTTCAGTTGGAAGGGACCTACAATAATCATCTAGTCCAACTGTAGTCAAATAGCTACTTTAAAGAAACAATTAAGCATTATCTAAGGTGAGGTGAATACACTGTGGATTACAGCAATCCTAGTCCTGTATCTGCAGAGAAACTGCAGATGTGACCAAGGTGTTGCACTTCCTTTCTGAGCTCACTAAGGTGACCATCCTGAGGGTTAGTCAAACTGGACCCTAAATATTCTGGGAGCTAGGAAAGTATAAAAGCTGCTATTCTGAAGTAAAATTCTTCGGGCCCTGTGCTAAGGAAAATCTTTCTAGTGGTGTCAAATTTTAAACAAATTAAAAATCCATACAATGCAAATACCACATGTAACTTAGATTTCCATGTACCTCACCCAGCAAGTTTCTGGATACTAGACCCTTTTTTCTAAGGGGAGTTGAGCAGCTGAAACTTTTACTGAAAGTTAACAGAAACTGTGGGAAGTATGTCATTGTCCCATAAAATCTAATCTCTGCTGAGGTCGCATATCATCCACAGCTACCCTGAATAGACTAGGCAGACAGAGAAATAAAGCAACGCCCTATTCTTTGGTTATCAGAACTTTTCAGTTAGACAAATTACATTTTCCTCTGAGCCTAGGACTATTTTCCTTTGATTTAGTATTTTTGTCTAAAAATTACTACTGACTTATTAAACAAGAAGGTATGTAGGAATCTGAGCTTTAAACTTCAAGTATGTTCAGCTGGTGACATTACAAGCCATAATATGATGGAGGGTGTGAGTGCTCTGTCACTGTGAGGGTGCCAGAGCAGTGGCACAGGCTGCCCAGAGAGGTTGTGAAGTCTCCTTCCCTGGAGACGTTCAAACCCCACCTGGACGTGGTCCTGTGCCCCCTGCTCTAGGTGTGCCTGCTCACGCAGGGGGGTTGGACAAGATGATCTCTCGAGATCCCTTCCAGCCCCTACCATTCTGTGATTCTCTGTGTGTGTGTATGAAATAATGCAGCTTCTTGCTATGCTTGAATTCTGAGCTGTCCACAGCTATCTGCTTAAGTGCAAGCTGTCTTGCCATCCCCCTTTAGTTTCAAATATCAGATCCCACCATAACAAAAAAAGAAACAAAAAAAAAAAAACACTAAAAAAAACCCAAACCAACACAAACCGCAAAACTCTTTACATATTAGACAGGTCTATTCAAGACCTTTATTAGTTCTGGTGCATATGACAGTGACCCAAAAACTGTTCACAGGACTTGAAAAGCATCTCGCTGTCCAGTTTCTCAGTTTTATTTTCACTTTCATACTAAATTACCTACTTTAGTAAAAAAAAAAATAATCTTATAAACTTTATAAAATTTATATGTCAAGGTAAGAGTTATTCTACCACTCTCTGGAAAGTAGCTATACACTACTACCTATATTTTACAGACGTTCAGTGTCTGGACATCAACCCTTTGCATAAATCTTAACACAAAAGCATTTGAAATTTCACAGTCTTTCATGACCTGGTTGCCAGATATCAGCCACACTGGCAAGAAACATCTTCCTTGAGAAGAAAATGCATATTTTTTATGTATATGCTTCCAAGTGCGACTTCTACAAGGCTGAGCCAGAAAAGAAGAGTCATTCCAGGAGACCCAGACAGGAATGAAATAGGATAACTACAAATAGCCTATTAACAAAAATTAAGTAAATCAAAATAATATAGGAACCAGGATTATCTGAAGGTGCATCTTTCATATTTTTCAAGCTACTGAGCAGAATATGGTGCTGGAACATCTTGCCCAGTTTCACCAAAATAAGTTTCAGCAATTAATTTGTTTGCATCAATCTGCCTATATTTTAGTTTGGCAAAGAGTAAGCACTACAGTGGTATATTCTATCCATCTTTTTTCATTAAGCTGCTGCCAATCACTTGCTTTCACACAATTTAGTAATCTAGGATGAGTTGAACTAATTCAAGCCTTTCAGATTTCATACTGTATATTTAGACCGATGACCCATGACTGAAAGAATTCCCATTGACAAGGCCCTAAGCCGTTCCCCTTTTAGACAACTTTTAAAACATAACACATTGTTCTTACCAAATGTACATTTGATTTTTTGCTAGCTTGTATGAAGAGGACAAAGCAGAGAAAATCATCTTGCAGGAATTTCCCATACTTCTAAGATTATCTTAATTTTGGGGGTTGTATTTTTAAAACAGAATTAAATGAGGCAGGAAACTATACATACAGTTTTATGCTTACAGCTGAATGCTTCTTTATTACATTTGTGCCCACAGATGAGATTCTGGTATCCAAACCATTGAGCAGGCCAGGGTGCTGCCAGTTTGTAGCAATGCAACAAGTAAATAAACATAAGTCTACCAGAAGCCACTCTGAAACAGATTTTTAAGGGACAGCCCCAGCTATGAAACAAACTCCCATAAAAACCAAAGGCCATGCCAAACGTCTGCATTTTCCACTCTAAGTGAAAAACTCATTTAATCTGCCTTCTTCTACATAAATGTATAGCTGAATGCACTTAAAAAAAAAAAAAAAGAAAAAAAAAAAGAAAAAAATACACTGCCCTAAGAGTTTTCTTCCTAAAGAGAGAGAGACCAAGAGAAAGAACATGGATTAATTATAACACCTAATGTGCAACATATGTTTATCAACATTCAAAGCAATATGGAATATACAGTCAGTATAATCAAAGAGAAAAGAAGCAAAGAGAAAAGAATTACCACTATCAGCTTCTGAAAGAGCCTTAATAAATGTTTGCCTTAATAAACAGATATATTTTATGGACACCACATTAGTGGTTAACAGCATAAACGGTGTAATACTTTTTAGAAGCCAATTCTTTTAATCTCTTAGCAGTTTAGCACTGTGTAATCCTGCTGACCTCATTCAATTTTTGTTTTATAATGAAGTAGCAGTTTGAAATTGGGCCCATAGTTTTACTTATTTTAAACCTGTGAAAAGTTTGTTAGCTAATGCACAAGGTTTTCATGCAGCCTAAGCACATCAGTTGCTCATGTGCTATTAGACCACTTCAGATATTCATACAAACACATGCAGACCAGAAACTTACTACCCAGAACAAATATAATATCCTTGTTCACCTAGGAACTCTAATTACTAGTCTCCGAGCTTCTTCTGTTAAATCAAATTATATAACAAAGATTGTAATATTTCCATAATAAAACATGGGCTTTGGAGAATAAAGTGTAAAGATGTCTATAGCATCTTTGTTTGACATTTATCCAGTAATATAAAGATGGGATATACTCCAAGTACACTCCAAGACACAGAGGTTTGAATCCAATTTATACAAGGACGCCTTCACCATTCTAAGACTATAAAATGGGACCTGAAAAAGGTAAACATGCCAGGTTTAAGGCCTCTTCATATTGCACAAATAGTGAGATCCACTTCTTTGGCAAATATGTGTGAGGCTCCTAATTCTTTTAACTAGAAGGAACTAACCAGGTCACAATATATTAAATCATGTATGAGTCTGAAGAAGTACCTTTAAAACCACCCCCCTTAAACCAGTAGGTTTTTTTATGATGAGCCATGGGAGTAGTGCATGATTTTTTATCACTGTTCTATAAGAGCCAAAGTGTAAGTCCCTCATGTGGAATTACTGTATTGTTGCAAAGTTCATAATTTAGTCATTCATGGATTTGCTATAAAATTCATACATTTGCTAGCTGGATTTTATCCTGAATTATATGTCTGGAAGTCACTAAATTTGAAATTACCTCAACCAGAGGCAGTTCTTAGTACTGACTTATTCGTACCAGCTATCACAGAAGGTGGAATGATCACCTCTCCTGCTTGAATGCACTGCTGGATCTGCTTAAGGGAATAGTGCCAAGTATACCCTGACTTTTGAGAGCACTGCTGTGCACCTGTGTAGTGATATATCAACAAGAGGATTTTCTTTTCTTTGACAATAGACCTTGATGTTTTGCAGAGGACTATTCTGCAGTACACACTCACGTTCTTTTAGACTTGTATTGTGGGAAATACATAATATTCAAATTTATCATCTGCTCTGTCCACATCTTGCCCTCCTCACAAAAAAAAAAATTCTCTTTCTCTCTAAGGCTGGCTAACATGTGCTCCCTCCTATGCTCTCAGATAGCAACCAATCTACACGCTCGTGACTTCCCTGTTTGACAACTACAGCTGAAACAGCAACAGTCTTGAAAAGCTTTACCTGACTGAAAACACAACAGCTTCATGCAAAGCAGAATGGAGTGACTTGTGTCACTTGGAGACCTCAGACTCCAAGAATTAAAATACTTCCCATGCATGGATGCTCAGACTTGAAGTTTTGTTCCTAATTTTAAAAGCTTTCCATTCCCTAAGCCCTGAGCTACTTCCAGAGCTGTTTTGTCACCAGAGCCATAGTATTCAGGACAACAAAGGGGACACATGAAGATAAGGATGCAGATGTCTCTGTAAGAATGAATGCAGACAGCACTGCTATCTGCAGAAAATATAAAAAAAAAAAAATTTCCCACAGTGAAGAACAGTCATAATAGGAACTTACTTCATAACAACTGTGTGTCTTCTGCTCCAATATCTTTACTTTTGGAAGCTGTCATTTCCTATCTATAATCATAGAACCACTGAATGTCCTGAGTTGGAAGGGAACCACAAGGATCATCGAGTCCAACTCCTGTCCCTGCACAGGAAAACCCCAAATTTACACCATATCTCTGAGGGCATTGTCCAAATGCTTCTTGAATAGCATCAGGCTTGGCACCATGACCACCTCCTTAGGGAGCCTGTTCCAGTGCTCCATCACAAGACAGGTTAGTCTTCTTTCCATCACAAGGAACACAATTAAGTATCTCCTCTAACATTATCACTTATACCTAATTTTCCTGATGGTGAACGAGGAGTTATCACTCAGGACTTTTTGATACAGGAGGTATATGCAGAGAATACAAAATTATTGACTGAAGAAGACTTCAGTCAAAGCTCATGCCAAAAAGTCAGATGAAGTACAAAGGAGAATTGTCCACAGATAGTCTTTCAAAATAAATTCATGGTGGAAGGCAACAGAAAACAGGCCCTGATATGGGTCAGTGGAGCGGAGGGGAGAACCAGGCAGGCAGAGCAACTTGACAGAATGGTCAGTCACCATGAACAAGAAGTGGAATAAATGTGGGCAGATTTTTTTTTTTTTTTGAGATTTTGTGTTATGCTTACTGCACAATTTCGAAAGTTTGGGAAGGAATGAGACTTATGGAAAAACACATTCACAGAAATGATCCTCCAATACTGCAAAAGCTATGTTAGGTATTCATTCAAAGTGCTGTTGAATCACACATACAAAAATTACTGCTTAATGGTTTTATTGAACACTCTGATCCCCCTGCTTCTGAGTCCCTTACTGTGGTTATGCAAAAGAAAGCAGGAGGCATATGGTTCATAAGTGGAATGAATTGATTTCTCTTCTATGGATTTAGCTAGTGTTTATCATCAACTGTTTCTGTACTAAGGCAGTTAGGAGTGACTTGACCTCACTGGGAGGCTTTTTTGCATTTGAAGGACTTTTCCACTATCAACTTGCATATGCTTGCCAGCAACTTTTCATAAAATTGTGATAGAGGTGTTGCAGAAATTGAAAGTCATGTAAAGCCAAATAATAAATAATAACAAATAATAAAGCCAAATAAATGAGGAGGTTTATTTAGAGCTAACAGTCTGCCATAGCACTGTGTAATTGTGCAGTTTCCTCCAGAGTAAATCTGTCCAAGAACAAATGAGGGGAAAAAGACCAAGACTTCTTTCAAATAACTTTGTGCTTCTGGACACCATCAATTTCTTGAAGTGTGGTCATACCATGACCTGTCACAACAACAAACTACTGGATGGGGTTTAGCACAATCTGCCTAGCTGATACCACAGAGCCTTTTAGTCATGTACATTGCTGTAGATATGCTATTACATTGATTGGTCATTATAGTAAATTATCTGAAATAACCTTCATGTTACATGTTGCCATGTAACAGTAATGCACCTATTTCCCCCTTGGTGTTCAGCTACTAAGGAAACCCCTTCTAAATTGTGTATCATAATGGCTCTTAGCTTACCTCTGCTGACTGTTGTTTTCCTCCAACGTGCACATAGTTTTGTTAATCCCCAGCCCGATGCAGAATTTGAAACATTTAGTCATGTCCTACACAGTCTATTAAAAACTAAAACAAGCCACAGTATCTGGCTGAAACTTACTTTCTTCATCACTCTCTGACCACACCAGATGCTTGTTACTGTATCATTTAGCAAGCCTTTTTCAGAAAAAGGTCCTTAGTGACCTCTAGCAGGCTGTCTTCTTCTTCTTCTCTATGAGCAATCAAGCAACTGTAACAATAAAGTCATTTTGTGAGCAGTGAGAACCTGCCAAAATGCAACGTGTATGAGAGAGAGAGGACAAAACAGTGACAACAATCAATTAACAACCTTGACATTTTCTGCCTTTGCTCCATTTGAACATTTTCCAGCAGGAGAGACATCACTGGGACTATCACTATACAAGATACTGTTTCTTTAACTCACAGAAAGTGTTCAGAACTTTTTTACACCTGTGGTGTACACATCCATTACCTGTGGATGAGAACACAATTGTGGAAAATTTAAAAAAAAAAAAAAAAAAAAGTATGTGTAGAAAAGCACATATGCACAACTGCTCCAGGATAGAGAAATAAATAACATTGTTAAAATTTGAGCCTGGATCTTGGATAGCAAGTTTTCATCTACACACTTTCTAAATCAGAAAAGCATCTTCAGTTTTAATTCTCCCTTAAACTGTGGAGTGCTTTGACCACCAGGTTATTGACCATTCTGGAACTGGTCTTCCCTCAAACACAGTTAGACAAAATAAATGAAACAAACTGGGTGAATTATTTTTGGTTATCTTGGAGGGAAAAAGGAGAGGTGAAACGAAGTGAACAGGGTTGGGATATAGCACTGAGGATTGCTTAGTTGACTGATACATAGCATTGCATTATGAATCCTCTGGAAAAGAGGCAACAGAAGCTAGAGAGCAGTAGAGAGATCACAGTATCTTAACAGATCCCTGCCACCTTTACAGAACTTTGTCAATGTTGTAGCACACTGGACAGATATGAAGGCTACAGCTAACTCTGATGGTGAAGAGAGTACCAGATCCAACAATGGCACGCCTCTGTCTTTCAAAGTCTCTTGGCATGCAAGTACCAACACTTCTCTTTCACAGCTTGCTGACAATTTGTACTTTGTCTATAATTGTTACAAAAACATGCTTCATTTAATTGAAACCTTGTAGTACTCCACCAGAAAGCAGCTGATCAATACAACAGGAATGTTTCAAAATGTGCCAACAGGAAGGGATTTCTCCAATAGTTTCAGAATGGCAGCCTTAGGGGGTATCCCTGTCTATATCAGCAGTTTTTTATATGTACTTTGTTATCAGACTGTTCATACCAATGACAGTACTGCCATGCCTTCTGTGACTTCTGAGACAAATGTGCCAGTCTCACTCCATTAACTTCGTAATGCAGATGATGGTTGAAAACACACCACAAGCTTCACTACAGCGTGGAAGTCCAGCCTGCAATCTCTCATGCTGGACTTCTCTCTCCCTTTATCCTCATCACCGCTCAAAGTGGCAAAAGTCTTAATTGCCCCAGGGTAGTGTGGTCAATCATTCTGGAGATTCAACTGCCTGCTTTCAGCTTGCAGAACAGGAGGAACTGAGCAATTCCCTCCAGGCAATCTATATGGTCTAGCAGTTCACTGTGTAAGTGATGCCGTATCGATTTCTGCCATAGCCTCCATAGCTGACTCAAGGATCAGAGGCTCTGACAATGGCTAACAAGTTTAAACCATTAGTCCCATTTGTAACTACTTGGTGAAAGGCTTGTAAGTCTCAACATACCTTACACTGAAGCTTTTAGTGGATTTCTAGTCCCATTCATTTTGCCACAGTGACCTTTGTAGTTAATGGGGGTTATTGGAAAATTATTTTTTTCTTCAAAAGCTTTTCCTTTCTCTTCCCTGCTTTTTCTTTTCAGAACATAAAAGCCATTTAGGTTGTGATGTTACAAAACAGCAATGCAGGCAATAATCTGTTGCTCTCCAGTGAGAAAATATGTGTCCTTGTGTACTGTATGTTGTGTCTGATACTAAAAAACATCTTTGTCAGTCAGGTGCCAGAAAAGTAATTCATGTTGAATAGAAAGGTTTTCTGAGAGCAGTATTATTCTTTTAAATGGTCATATTAAAAATCCTAGCCCTCTTCAAGGTTGAGGACATGCCATTAGTATAATTTCACCATGTTAAAACCCCTCTTTTTTCCCTGTCTAACCTTCTCAGAGCAGTAGTTTGCAGTTTTGCCATAAACATACTAAAATAGCTTCCTTTAGGTGAAACCATGTGAGATTTCTACCAGTGAATGGGCCCAGTTATGCCAATTTTCATAATAATTAACACTATACACTAGAAGCGAGTCCTACTAGCTTTGACTGTGCTGTTTCCTTAGGTCACTCTTAAGGGCAACTCCAAATGTGGTCTGGTGTTCACCATCCTTGTCCTTACTGCAGACCAAACAGCTCTTGGGATTTCCTTACTGTTCATTGCCTGGAGCGACCTTAGGCCAGACATGTATCCGAAACAATGTCCCATTGAAAGGCCTGTGCTTACCATCATCTTTTGATCTCTATGCCAGCATGGCAAAAGAGATGGTGACTTGCAAGGTTTAGGGGAAGAACCAGGATGCTCCAGAGCAAACTTACTAGGCTAAAGATGTATCTTGATGCTGCCTAAGAGCTAGCCAGCTCATCTCAGGGACCACAGCTTACATCCCATAAAAAGAAACACCTCAGCCACTCTTAGATTTGCTAACAGGATGTTAACAGGATGTGCTGGAGCCTGCCACAACTGAGGCTTGACCACTGAAGTGGTTGATCTGGGCATGCATTGCAAGCACTTCCTAGTGGACCATGCTACAGCCCAGACAAAATGTTGACCAGTAGTAGGTACCTAACTTCTAGATATAAAGCCTCCAGTTCAAGTGGAAGTATACCAGCTTCTAAATTCCCATTTTAGTCTGTTGACTAATTTTTTCTGGTTTTATTTGCTTACTGCCCTTTGTACCATTTCTCTATTTCACCCATTCAAATGGAACTGAAATTTGTTTCCCTGTACCTGTCTTCTTCATAGGAGTCTGTGAAGCCACATGTCCTCTAGTTTATCACCTTCTAATGACAACTTCTGTCTTAAAAAGCAGCTAAACAAGATGCATTCAAATGTCCCCTGAAGAGGGTCCACACCTGTTGTGATTATGTGTAGAGACATCAAACTCTCCTGAGGCTGCCACAGGCCAGCAACAGTAGCTTCATTTGCTGTCTACATTAAGTCCTTTTGGTTTTTCAGTCTGATTTAGATCCCCTACAGTCATGGAACTATGTACCTAGGTGTTGCCATTGGGCAAGCCACGGATAATCAACAAGGATGTGAGTTCAATTGCACCTTCTCATCCTGCCAAATATTCATCAAGTGCAATTTTCAGCAGCTCAGAACTGTTGACGCTGTCTATCTTTTGCACCAGCATGAAGAGTAGCACTAGGAAAGCATCAGGCCCTACCTCATCCTCTGCTGGTGGGTGCAAGGAGGCTTGCACCAGGAGTGCCTGGCAGCAACCATGCATGAACTACTGGCAGAATCTCAGCCCCCCTCATTTGAAAGAAAATGTGAATCCTTTTGAGGTTCATTACAACCAGTATAAACAGGAGGAAAGCTTACAGAAGGAGCGAGCAGGATTTCTCTCTCGTCTCACAGGGAACACACATTGCCCCCAGTATGCTGGTCTGGAAGTCCAAAAAGACATTCCTACTCTGTGGTTTGGGGTGTAGCACCCCACTATACCCTCATCACATTCAGGCACTGCCACAAGTATCTCCTGATCTCTGTTCCTTCCTCTAATACCTGTGCTGCAGATGCAAGTGCATTTATGAAGTTGTTGCCCTGGCCAGTGCCAAGCATAAGCCAAAGTATGCAGTGGCCCCAAATGCCAGTTAAGTCCCAGGCATAACTGGAGAATGACACTACACATTTCACCAGTCTCCTTCTCCATCCCTGTGGGCCTTCAATCCTGGAGCTCCTTCTTGCCTCTCTTTGCTCTGCAGGAAAGGTCAGTTAGCATTTCAATTTCACCTCCTCCAGGGACAGAGTATGCAATGCTGTGACCTAGGCACTACAAGGCCGTGGGGGAAATAGAGTGGTCACTGGCTTAAAAAGGAATAAATAGCATTTATAATGCCACTGTCGATGTCATATGCTGTGGTCGCTGCCATGTCTGTGATAGTTACGTGGGAAGACTGAATGTTTCAATACCATCCTTTCCTGAAGAAGTCAGAGGGTCATTAAAAACTGGTTTCTGCTGCCTCCTTCCCTCTGGGTGTCTGCTGCCCCTTCCTATTCCATGCCTAGTGACCAACATCCCACCAGTTGAAAAGTGGCCATACATACCATGTACAGGGTACGCAGTGGCTCTTTTCTCAAGGACTTCAGGAGCACCTCAGACCTTCAGTGAAAACATTTATCTTCCCTCCTCTCAAACTAACACAACAGGGATTACCACCCTTGACCTGGCTCCCTCACTGCCTCTGCCTTGGCACAGCACTGCTCGCCTGCAACTCCAGGCATCCTCCTGAGCCAGCAAGCCAACTCTGTATGGCCTGCCCAAGACCATCTTCGCCTACCACACCCCTGCCCAGAAACACACCTGGAGAGGTGGACATAACTGACTGGCTGCTAGGAACAAAAGCATTCAGTGCCCCAGCTGCACCACAGAGCTATTATATCTAAATGTGTGGCATTTAGGAAACTCTAGACAGTGAAATAAGTTATGTGGTGGGACAGGCCATATTGTATGGCTGTGATAGTAATGTGCATCCAGGCCAGGAGCAAGGATCAGTCAGGCCAAGAGATGGAGGGGGCCTTTCCATGCCTGCCCAAAAGCACTGTGGGTATGGTGCCAGGAGGCCACCCTCAAGAATATTTCAAAGGCTCCTTGGGCAAAACTTCACCTCAGGGAATTCAAAAGAGAACAGTATAGAAACAGCAAAAGAAATCAAGGTGTAAGAGTGAGAAAGAGTAGCTAATTATATTCCTAACAAAACTTAGGTGTACACTTAACATCACAGAATTAAAAGGAAGCATCTAAACTTCACCTCTTCCCTGACCTACTGCTTTTGCTGTAGACATATTGCTGATGTGTAGCATCAGAGAAAGGGCCTATCATATCCTTTTTCCATTAGGTGTTAGAATTCAGCAAAAAACATGTATAACAGACAAGGGTCCTTATTCTCAGAATTCCCTAATTTATCTTCAGCTTGTAAATAAATATTTTTGGCTGGCTTGAATTTCCATGCCATGCACCTCAGCCAGCCCCAGGTCAGAAGACAGAATCACACTTTGACTGCAGAGTCACTTAAAACATATTTTAGGTGTGACTTTCTCATTCCACCTCAGAGTTGAGGTAAGATGAAGTGGTCATTTGCACAAGGTTTTCCCAGAGAACATTTTCTGACTGTGATGTTGGCCTTATCTTGAAATTACAGTACTTTACTTATTTAGGCAGCAGCCATAAAGAGGCATACGTGTAGACAGCATGTCCTTATCTAATCTCCCAGAAAAAAAAATTAACAAATCCAGGTCAAATATGACAGAAGTGCGAAAGATCACAGTCCTCCCAAGAAATAAATCAAAGAAAGAGAGAATTAAACACACACTTTTCCACTAAAACAGTAATACATAAAATGAGATCTCCTCTGTCAGTGATTATCTTTTCAACTGATTATTTCTGGGGATGGCATCTACAGGCTGCCATATTATGACTGCTTAATTGTAGCATGGAGTACAGGAAATTGCTGTTATTTTTTAGAACTGGTGCAATTCTTTGACAACCTAATACTCTTACACACTTTACTTCCACCTAGTTGGATGTCTGTTTGTGGCAGTAGCAGAAGACAAAGCCTGTCCCCCAGCACTGCCTGTTGGAGACATGAGCAGGAACAGTGAACAGTGGAATAACCCCCTTAAAAATGGCACTTAGGAACAACTGCCATAAACATCCTTCTGTATTTCTTATGGATCATCAGCAGTTTCACAGGGACTGCTGGCAGTATCTATATGCTATTGTTTAAAAGAAATAGAGCTAGAGGTTGTTCCCAAGCTTCTGGCAGGTCTATGCCCATTACTTTATTTAAAAGGTATGATGAGTGTTTTGCTGTAGGTTATCCTATGACTTTTATTTTCTTCTTGAGAACACATAAAAAGAAATGAACATATTTCTCAGTTTAGTTTAAAAAAATCTTAAAAACAAAACAAAACAAAACAAAACAAAAAAAAAAAAACCAAAATAAAAAACAATCTCCTGGATTGTGTAGTGACATCTTGTGGTGCAAAGACAGCACAGCTGAGTGGGAGTTCAGAACAGTGATTATTATCAGCACAACTCCAAAATGCATAATAGCACTTTGTGTCTGGCTTTTGATTGCCTCAACAGAGGACTGTTGCGGGATTATCATTGCACCCTGTTCATTATGCCACCTAAAATGCTTTTCCTGAATGGGGTATTAACTTATAATTAATCATCTCACATTAATGTAAATTTATCCATGCAGGCATATTTAATCAGAGCTCTTTCATTTTTCATAATATTTTAATAACAGAGCACTAAAGGAGACTGGCAAGATATAAAGTTACATGAATACTGTTTATATTCTGAGTCTATTAAAGAGGTTCGAATTCTTGACTTTCAAGGAAGCTGAAAAATTACATAATTTGAACCTATGCACTATCATTATGATTAATCTGCAAAATGTATATACTTATGGAACAGCACACACTGCCCTATCTTAATGTCATCCTCCATAGAGGTCATACATAACAATGATGTGTTTTGCAATAAGAGTAGTTTTAAGATAATAGAACTTAATTTATTTTAGGAGCCTCAGTACAGCAGTATATCACCAGAACAATCAGAAGTGGAAGCCTTTTAGTGAACGCAGTGAGTGTTCATGCAAGTGGATGTATTTAAATATGTGGCAGGTTTTAGGATTATCTCATTCAATTTTTTAAATCCTTGCTCTACAAACAGTGTAAGGGTCTGGTATTCCTAATGAGTATTGATGGCAGCTGTCACTAAAAAGAATAGCTTGATGTGAATAGTAAGTCTGCACTCACTGCAGGAGAATACTACTACCACATTTCTGGCAGCATCATTTACACCTTATCCCATCCCTAAAACACCAATAACCAGCAATATGTTTTACCATTCTTTGACAAATTTCCTATTCAAAGATGGTTAGGTTATGAAGAGGCAGGTTATGAGCAATAGAAACACCCCAAAATCTTCAGGAACTCAGAGGCCTGTGGATAAAGCTAATGTTGCTCAAACTTGTT
Source organism: Anhinga rufa (assembly GCA_013400875.1). Lineage (NCBI taxonomy): Eukaryota > Metazoa > Chordata > Aves > Suliformes > Anhingidae > Anhinga > Anhinga rufa. Next base: position 18,883 of record VZTV01056878.1, read on the forward strand.
CTCACTAACCACACATAAATTTGGGGTAACACTGTCTCTCTGGAGTGATCTGGACCATAAGCAATCCCAAATTCTGCCACTCCTGCACAGATTTAATGTACATGATGTTAGCTTTCCAAAGACTCCTCCCTCACTCTCATCCAAAGGATGTGTTTTCCACTGTGACATTAGACAAGCTAACAAATTAACTGCAAGCAGCCAACTTTTTTAAACTATGAATAGTAACAATAATAACATCACCACTTGAAGTAAACCAGTAGGTGTTTTGTACTATTTATTGATTGTGACCAGTTTCTACTCTCATTAGAAATAATCATTACTAAAGCAACCAGTTGTTGGAAAAATTGGATGTTTCTCCAGGATTAATGGCCACCTGGGAGCAGATTAAAGCTTGCTGTATATCCAAGGCCATTAAGACCATTTCATACTTAGTACAAAGAAAATGCCCTGTACAAAATTATTTATTCAAGATGTTTGTTTTTTCCAATTGAGGAAATGTTTGATCCTCCCAATTAAGGATCTCCCTGTGCTTTACAAACAGCAATGAATTCATAGCTCTGCATCCACAGTTGGGAGAGAGGATCTTTATTCTTCTTTCTGAGATAATGGAACAGAGACCCAGAAAAAAATAAATAAATTATCACAAATTCCAGAGGAGATCTGCCAAAGCCTTTTTTTCCTGATGTTTGGTTTTGTGTCAGGACCAACGGGGATAATTTTTCTTCCAAGCAAGAGCCTCAGCAACTACAGAGGATACATTCTATGCTGTGAGCCAGTTGTACCATTTTGATTCCCTCTCAGTCTCCCATTTGGTTTATGGTTTTTTCTGGCTGCTTCCTACACACCATTTTCTCTGAGTAAAACAGTCACCACAGCCACCACCAAAAGAGCCAGCCTGCTGTTGAATTATCTACTAACAAATTATAATTTTAACAGATTTTAATTTTGGTAGATGATAAGTGGAAGTCATGTCTTGTTTTCTCCTCCAACCATTTTTATATACTTTCCTCCATATAAACAGAGTGGGGAGAGAGTGAGAATTGTTCGAGTTACGTAAGTCAGAAACACATTCAAAGTGAAGAATGCTCAGTAATGAACAGCTGGGCACCTCAGTGGAAAAGAGATTTCATGAGAAGAGAGTCAGACCTTGTTTATTACAGCCATATTTTCTCCTTGGGAAAAAAAAAAAAAAAAAAAAAANAAAAAAAAAAAAGAAAGAAAAACGGAAAAGAACCCCAAACAGAAATGTTTCCTGTAATAAAACATTTAAAGTAAAGAAATAGGAGAAAAAAAATAAAGTGTATGATATGTAAAGTGATTGCAAGACTGTAATCTTATGAAACTATTGCAGCTAGATGAGGTTGATGGTAGCACTGGAGTTTGTCATTACTTCTGACACCATGTGCTGTGGGGCAGAGAAGTGATAAGCGACAAAGTGAAGGTTATTCCTTCAAATAAGAGGTAGCAGAGCGAAGTGGAATGAAACAATTATTTGCTGTAAACTCAGGGGATTAAAGCTGTTTGAATTATTTAGAAATTGGGCACTGGGTCTGCATCCTTTCATTGGCTGTCCATTGGACTGAAGAAACTCACAGGTCCTGCTGCAAGTAATTGGCTGTGTGAGGAACACAATATTTTCTGGCAGCTTTTCTTGTCAGTCCTCTTCCAACACAGAAACAGAGAGGTGTAGGGGCAATACTTATATCTCACTGGCATGGCTTCC
>VZTV01056890.1:0-14528 GCA_013400875.1 Anhinga rufa
GTTATAATACCTTTACTTTATTAGGAAGATAACAGACTGCTGGCTAACTGATCATGAAATATTAATTAAAAAGAAAAATCTATGACAGGGAGTTATTTCTGTTGTGTCTGCCTGGTTTTTACATCTTCTTGTCTTCCTATAAAAGTTTGAGCTTGTCTAGTTTGTNCTTCAGAGGGATAAAATTAAGAATTGCAAAAGAATGAAGCTACATTTAGCAGCAGATTTTGAACTGATATTAGCACTTCTTTTACTTGCTTGTCAGTGCTATTCCACCATCCTCTCCCTGGTATATAGATTTGTTAAGCAGAATGAAAAAGAAAAAATAACTTTTAGCACTGATTTCAGAAAACATCTTTAAAGTATCTGATATAAATTATCAGATACTATATATATGATGTGAAGTATCTGAAACATACACAGGTACATGAGCTTACTGTTGATAAGGCTGAATTGAAGCATGTGTCAAAATACTTTACTGAATTGGGGGGGGGTGTTCATTTTGAAAATCAGTTACCAATATGTTATAATAATTGTGATAAAAATTCATCTAAAACTTCATGGCAAGTTCTACATTTTGAGAAAGCCTTAGTGCTCTATGAAGTTGATTGTGTATTAACAGCACATTATAATATTTAGAAAATAAAATAAATGCTTATTTTTCAGGTACGTTTTTACAGGGTCTTCATTTCTAACTCCACTAATGCTACATAATTGGGTATCTTATATGCCTACTTTTCATTTAATAAAAAAAAAATCTTATTACTGTAAAATTCCATTACTCTCATGCCTCCCTATGTAGTACAATGTTAAGTACACTACAATACTGAGTCCCAGATGGAATACAATGCTGTAATTCAATCGAGGGATCCTGCTAATGTCCCACACTGAAGAATATAGCTTAAGGGTTTGGGTATGGTAGCAAACCTCTCAGCCTGGAGACTGAATTACAACCTGACTATTCAATCTGGGCCTCTGTGCAGCTGTTTGTAATGTATAGGACCCTGATTATTTGTAATACATCTGTAAAACAATTATTACAATAAAAAAGAGAAAGTAAGGCACTGTAAATTAAAGTTTGTCCAAAAGAATTATGTTATTATAGGAGATCTGGACTTACAATGAGCATGGAATAGAAAGAGCAGGCTTGCAAAGTGTGCTAAAAATTGCATGGAAGGTCTACTGAATAAGGGTTCAATCCTTCCATCCCCACTTCTATTAGAAAGGATCACTGGTTAACTTCTCAGAGAAGATAAATTAAATGCTGTGAGTAAGTTTAGGTCTTGATTTAGTTGTGGAGATAGTAATGAATATTAGGGTCTTCTCACTTTAGATGTCTAACGTCACATGTTTGGTCCTGAAGCCACCTGCCAAACTTCCAGCTGACTCTTCTAGCACCGAAAATTTCCAGTCCCAGAGTTTTCAGCCATAAAGCTGACTCACCACCAACAGGTCTATCTCCTGGCCAGACCAGAAGTGCTTTAGTCATGACAGAGCTGCACAGCTCATGCTGAAACCCCTTCTGGATCGGCAAACAGCAAATTCCTCCCCATCACCTCTAGGGGCTCTGACGATGCTCAGGCTAGGGGCAAGACGATGATCAGGCTTCGCACAAAACCAAGCACGTTCAGAAGATATACCACACCAATTCTCTGCTGTTTTTGCATAGTAGCTCTCCAGGCAATGGATTCAGCTGGAGATGTGGGTACAGTCCCATCAGTCCATGGGTGACTCGTGCATAGCTCTGAGGAGAGTGCTCTAGTCATGAGGCTGCAAGAGGTTGGGCTTGAGGCGCACAAGGCTGTAGCTCCAAGAATGATGGAGTTGATCTATCAGGTTGCTGCTGCCAGTGGAGGCAGAAGTGGGCCTCTTTTCTCCCCACTCTGCCAGCCACATGTTCCTGACTCCTCTCTTGTACTGGTTCTGGAACAGATCTGATCATGCAACAAGACAGTCCAAGGAGCTAAATCAAAAATTGCAGTGGGAATGTGCATCCAGGGCTATAGGAAGAGGTAGCCAAAGAACTGATGTGGTTCAGTGTATGGTGTCATTGTGCTGCAGTTCCAGTCACTCTTGTTGCTGCTGCTCTGTTTTTGGTGGAATATTTAAAGACCAGTGGAGTGAGGCAAAGAAAAAGTAAGCATAGCTCTCTAGTTTAGCGATTACAGCACTCTGGTCAAGGTTTATTTTAAATTGCAGAAAATTAAATTGGAAAAAAAAAATGTGAGTAGTACTGTAGCACAGCATTTTAACATCCCTGTGGCAGAGTTAGCCAAAACCTTCTCAGTCCCACAAATGCTATTTGGCTGAACACGGGAGTTGGTTTTCAAACCATGCCAATCTGTCAACCTTTGGTGCAGAACACACTCTTACTAGATCAATACATCAAAGTTATGCGGACACCAAGGAAAAAATGTAATTGGTTAAATGAATGGCCTTCACTGTCACAGAAGAGGAGAATGAGAACTGAAAGGAGGCTTGTTATGGTGCACCCCCTTGAGCCAAGGTGCGCTGGATGTGCTGGATCAGTGCTAGGTCACTGGGGTGTCACAAAGTTGTGGACTACCAGGTACCTCTCTCATGTCCCCCTTGTTGTCAAGCAATCTGTACCTTCATAGAATTACCAATAAAACATTCAGAGGAGCAGATTAGGTTTTAAAATCTACCTAATGTAGCATGAAATTTAGAGTGTATGCTCCAGCGATCAGAGCTGCAGTGTTGACCCATTATGCTCTGCAGTCACTTTCTTCCATTTACACCCTTTGAAGCCACAAGGGGAGGGGGAAAAAATAACACACACACTTACAACCATTTTCTCTTGTGTTTTTTTTAAAGTAGGGCCGTAGCTAGGACTGCCTGTGAGGGTTTGCTTAGAGCTTTGCTTAACTTTGCTTAAAGGACTTAAAATTCATTGCTAGGATACCTGATGGCTGTTGTGCTTTGTGAAAAAGCAGCCTTGGGCTTTCAGACTCAAGGAAAGGAAGTGCCTTCTTCATTCTTCAGGCACTGGGGCTCTGCAAAATTGGGCTGCCATCCTATGTGAGTTAAGAACTACCCAAGCCTTATCCTTTAGCATACAGTGAAATGTATTTGACTGAAAGTCAGGGAGGCAGAAGACAGTGTCATAGCTATAGCTTGTGTTACAAGTCAGAAAGCTGCAGCCGTATTAAAAAAGCTATATGTAAGAGATTCTGTCCTGCTTTAGCAATTATGCTGTATTAATAAACATGAAAGCTTTTTTACACATTAATCCTCTTCTCCGGATTGGTGAGAAACAGATAACACATACTTAGTAGTCAAAAAAGTTCAGCGAGGCTGTTCACATATGTGAACTCCGTTTTTAGTCTCTGATCAGATATGCCTAGTGATCCTAGCTACCATAATTTTGCATTTCTGGGCCTAGACTGAGTTGTCATTCTGAGACCTGCAGCAGGTCTTAGCTGCAGTAATATTTATTAGGTAGACAGGAGCAGAGATCAATTCATGTCAATATTACAAAATACCTAGATGGTTACATGCATGATCCTACTTGCAAAATCTGAAGCCACATCTTAATCTGACTCACTGAGCTTTGGATCCTGTAATGATAGAGTCTGATTTGGATTCAACTGTGGTAAAATAAGATTCCTGATTTTCATTCTGCCAGAGCTTGCCAAAGAGTTTTTGAAGAATTCTGTCCTACTGTGCCAAGCCATGTTGTGTCTCCCTGGAAGTATCCTCAGGGTGCAAATTGAGCACTGATTTCCCCATAGCACTTGTAGAAATTGAATTGCCATCATGGTTTTGATGAGAAAAGACCAAAGACATGCAAGTGTGACTAAAGAAATTTCACTTTCACAGTGAAATAAACACTTCTGAAGGAGGGATTGGTCTTCAATCTGGCAGACTAGTATTTTCCTATTTTTGGTTATATATTGTAAAGAAAATATAAACCTTCTTTTCCTCTGTACTTTTTGCAAGAACCCAGACTCTAAACATGCATCTTGCAAAACTCTTATTCCCACACAGACACCTTGAAAAATCACATATATTCCTTTCACATTACTGTTCAGCCAGCAACTTGTGCTATTTGAGACCTACTGCCATGTACTGAAACCTTCAACAAAAGACCAAATAGTTCTAATTTCAAAAAGTGCTCAGAAGTGACTGCACCCTGCACATATATTTCTGTTGCATGTTTTTATTCCCCGTCACAGAAATTGTAGATGATGTTGCAAAAGAAGAAGGTTACCAGTATTTAATTGTTTATATCACACAGTCTGACAAAAAAGAAGAAATGCCCCTGTTAACCTTTCCAGGGGATTTAAAAAAAAAAACAGAACTATGCACAGACACATCTCAAGTGCTGCTGAGCCCTTACTTTTCCTACATTTGGTAGCCCTCTCTCAGCACGACACTATTTTCCGTTGTACCTTCAACTGTGAGAGTACTGTCAGAGGACAGTGATCTCATTTCCCAGATTCCACTGTCATCAGTGAAACAGCTCTGGGGGTACAGAGAGGTAACCGCGATCAGAATCTGGCCTTGTCCACTGAAGCGAGGACAGCACTCAAATAACCATGCATGGCAGTACCTGGTCACAGACTTCGTGATAATGGGATGTGGAAGAGTTAGAGGAACCATAGTACTTCCATATGAACCCCCTGCTATAACGTTTACACTCTGGACTGCGGGATGCTGAAATGACCACACAGCTGGGCAGCCCTTCTTTTCACACCATAGTGGTTGTGAGCCACTAATGGTCCTGACAGCCCTTGCAGTGTCTAATGTTTTTCTTTATACCCCCTCAAGTCATTAAAAGGACAACCTTGGCTTTCAGTTCAAAGAAAAGATTTGCAGCCCTTCTGGTTCAGAAACCACCAGAAGGAAAAAAGAAAATCTGAAAGGGGTTTTAAATCTCGTGATTTTTAAGACAATCGGATGATTTTGTGGAGTCTGTTTCATGATTCTTCACTGCTTGGGTGTGTGTTTTCATATTAAACACTGTCAGTAAAATTACACAGTAGAAGCTGGTTGCATCCCTGTTGGGAAACTGCAATTTTCCCCCGTGTAACAAGCTCGGGGCTCTGTGGGGCTTGGTATATAAGCCAAAAGATTTCTGCATTACAGCATCAGGTTATCATAACCTATCTCCCCCTCCTTCCTACCCCCAGAACTCATCTATATGCTAATTTAATGTGACTAATGCCGCCCCACAATATAATGGCTCTAATGTTTTCAGGGGAGGAAAGAAAGTGCAAAGAAGCTGATGCTCCTGTTTGATTAGTGCAGTGTCTTCTGACAAAAATCCCAGATTTTCTGACAGTAAGGTCTGCTTGCATCAGCATCCTGACTACATCTGGTTCAGCATCTGACCAAGCTTGTCATCAGGTCTGAGTTTACATTCTCTTGAGTTAAGTACCAGTGATTTAAGTAAATGTAAAATACATTCTTCTCACCTTGCTTTTGTGGAAATTACTCTAATCAAGCTCAACTGTTTGTTTAAAGGGAAAGACACGTACGTCACTCCAACTGTCAGGGGCTAAAACTACTCTATCCACATCTGACAGAGCTCCCCACTGAGTTACAAGATACCTGAACTAGCTGGGGTTTGGCTCCTGGGCCTTTCTGGTTCAGTCATACAGCCTAGGGAGCTTTTGGTTTCCCCACAAACATGTGCATTGATAGTCCCTCTGCCCCTTTCCCCCTTCCTCCCTCACACTCACTGTAATGCTATTAAGATATCAAATGCAGCAATTACAACAAGAAAACCCTAATTAGGCAGCAGCAGCTTCTGTAATAAAGGAACAAAAGAAATCTGAAGAAAGAGCTAAGAGGAAAGACAAGAGAGGCTTTCAAATCACAGACTTGTCGGTCTTAAAAGACTACTTAATGCCGACAGTCCTCCATGAATTTCACTTCACCGGCTTTCTCTACTTTTCTAGGACAAAAGACGTAATACCAACATAGAGTCCTGTGGCCATAATCAAATAATAATTGGCCTCGGAGATCACTTATGACAATCAGGGAAGTAATAAGGTTTCTGAATAATTATGAATAATTAGGCACATTTATGAATAATTACACTGTTAATAACTATCTAACACATCCAGTTTTTAAACTGTAATTCAGTCATTATTGATTGGTTAGCCATCATCTTCACTGCTGTTTCCCTACTCATTAACGTCCTGAATCAGCCAGGAGCCCTGCAAGGCTGCATTTATTCTTTTGGCATGTCAGTACAGAGGTTTATTGCTATAGCTTCTGAAACCCAACAAAAGGGAAAACCTGTTTCATAGAGAACACGTTTCGCTGAGCATACAGGAGGGACATTTATGGAAAGAAAATATCCTGGCACTTTCTAAATGTGATATTAAGACAGTGCAAAGATGCCATGACAATAAGGAGTGCAGAAGACAAGACTACAGTGCTGTGTCTGGAGCTTCTGACTATTTAACTTCTTGTGCTTGGACTGTGGAGTTTTTGCTGTGGACCATCTGGTATGAAATGGACTGGGCAGAGCTGACTCAAGATGCCCCCAGCAGCACAGGTAGAAATAAACATTGTTTCTTCAAGAAAGCAGAGCCTTGGACATATAATTCCTGCCCTGGGAAGGAAAGGGCCAGGGAGCTAGGCAGAGTCGCTGCTGCCGCCCCAGCCAGGGCCTCAAGCACAGAGGAAGCCTTGCCTGCTGCTGTGGGGAGAGAGGCGTGTGCCTGACCTCCAGCAACATAGCAGCCACCACTGCCATTAGCCTCTCTGTGCTCTGACAGCAATCCCAGAATTCAGCCAGAGGCAAAAAAACAGCAGGATTGCCAGGGCTCTGGCTTTGCCCAATAAGCAGCATTGCCAGGGGATACTGCTGCTCCTCACTTTCTCCCATCCTCAGCAAACATCTGTCTTGCCTATGTCTAAAGATGTCCCTGGTTACATAAATTAGGTGCCTAAATGGATACCAGAGTTGCTGGCAAGGGCAATAATAAAAGGTAATACCATGTTTACCATCCAGAACACTTGTTTTCAGGGACATTACATCAGTTTTACATTGATAGGATAGTGTGAGGCCAATCAATCAGAGAAAGCAGATGGAGCATCCTAGCTTTTAAACAAGGAATAGTTTCTGAGCTGTTATTGCTCCTCTGCCTCTCACTCATACAGCACATTTTATCCAGAAGAGCAGGGTCTGACATGGAGAAAATGTGAGTCATGATCTTGCACACTTTCAATACATTGAGCCACACGCTACCTACTTTTGGAAAAGCATTCAGGAAAGTAAAATGTACAGTTCAGGTGCCAAGTCCCAGTTGGAATATAAAGTAATGCTGCAGGATGGACATTTGATAGTCCATGAATCCAGGACATTTTACATCAGAGAAAAAAAAACAACCCTTGTAAATTCCTTTTGAATATTTCCAGGGCACGATTACCATTCTGAGTGTTTTTTGCTGAAATGTCTTTGGTTTTGTAGTGCTTATGAGTCCTGACATACAGGATAGCAAATTACATAGTGGACATAAAAGCAAGTGCTTAAATCACTCCAGGTATTGCTTTAAAGAAGAGTATTAACAAAAAATAAATGCCATAGATGACTACTCTACCTGTATGTTTCTTTACGTATTTATCCATCCCCCTGGAAAGAATTCTGATTCATTTTCTCTTTAGAAGAATTTACTTTCTGCATTTTCTCCATAGCTTTATAATTCATTCCTGTGCTACAGTGCACTATTTTTATAGTTCAGAGAAGAAAAAAAAATTTTAACAAAACCATCTCTTGCTAAGGTTGTCACTCAAACCCTCTTTCAATTGCAAGGATCGAAGCAGCCATGATAGCCTATGTTATTGCTGTTGATAATCACCTTCAAGTGTAGTCTTCCTAATTGTCTCCTCCTGAAGGCTCAGAAAGGACAAGAAAATAGACCAAACCACTTCAGCAGGAAAAATGCATGATTGTATGTTGAATGTTTGTTAAGCTGGATGTGACCATTTCTAAAAAGCAGAAAAACATCCCAACATATAATTCTGAGAAGGCAGCCATGGAAGACTGGCTCTCCTTCTACTTTGGTTTTGACATGCTAAGAAATGGCATGAAAAATGGCTAAGAAGAATGGTGCACTTCTCACTTTCAGGAGGGAAGAAATGACAAATCTCTATCAAAGATCTAGAAAAGTCTATTATTTTCTTTTCATATAATGTCTCATTAAACTGTGGAACTCATTACCATCAGATCTGGTGGAGACTAACATGTTAGATGGATTCAAAAAAGACTGGAGAAGTCCACGTTGGAAAGGTCCATTAGGGACCAGATGTGACCTCTAGATCACATACTTTAAACTGGAGGAGATTACAAGTATCCCAGGTTATGATAGGTTTATACTTTTTGCTAAAAGAGCAAATTAAGAAAATTCAGTTTTCTGTAGGGGCATAGATTTTAGCTATTATTCCATTACTGGTAGTTCGTTTTCCTTTTCTTTCCCTATAGCTGTGGACAAGCAAATAGCTTGGGAATTCCCTGGTAGAACATCTGCCTCTGTCAGCTGGTGCAGTAGATGCATTCAAGGCCAGAACCTCCCATGTTTTAATCAGAGACAAACATTGTTACTATATTTTCTGTGGAGACCGCATTCGTCCCTTCTGTAATGTGATTCCCTGATTATGTCAGTCCCATCCTCTGGGTGCATGGCAAACAAAGTTCTTCATATTTGGGGAAAGGGAAAAGAGTGCACTGAAAGAAAAATAAAGCTTTTGCTAGGCTATTTATTTATTTATTGGTGTTCTTTGAAGTGTCATGTAGCATTCAGAAACCTGTGAGTTTTCTTTCTGGTATTGATTTTTGACAGTGGCAAATATTAATGCTTGAGTAAATGATCAAAGCCCAGCATGGACACACTGGTAAAAATAAGAAGTAGATGAATGGTTATTCGTTTCCATCTCATGTTGTTTGATTCTGTTTCAAGAGGATTGCTTTTTACCGTGTGTTGTTTTTGTGGTCTACACAAGAGTTTTTTAATTTGTCCCAACTCTGGGCTATCATTTTATCAAGATCATTTTTCTAGAGTCCTAACTAGGGCAAGCCACAGTGTTATGTCTAATATTTGACTGAATGCTGCACCAGCCTGCTCCTTCCCAGATCTAGCACAAATTAGCAACCTTCATTGCTCTGAAGAACCCTTAAAAGCACTTCTTTTTCTGAGCGTGAATATCTATAGGATCTGTCTCCCCAGCATTAGACTCTGCAAGGCTTTTTGTATATTCCTGGTCTCAAGTCACAGAGAAATACCATGTTGCAGTTGGTGTCTGTACCGGGGAGGCAGAGGAATGTGAAAGACCAATCTTTTCTCTCAAAGTGAAAAAGTCACCTTGCACAGAGCCACCTGGGGCTGCCCCAGACTCCACATCGCACCCTCCTCGCCTCTCCCCAGTTGTGTATGACACTGTGCCCCAGGCCATGCTAACTTCCCCCTGCCCCCTCCCCAGCCCACCCTTTCATCTTCAATTTGTTCATCCCCACTCCACGGATGTCATCGAAAGCAAGGGCCAATTAGCTGAATGTAGTCAGGGTGCAGTGATTTGGATCCTGTTTTTTGAAAAATAGATCCAGAAGAGTACATTCAAAGCGGTTCCTGACTGCAAACATCAGTGGTGCTGAAATATTGGCAACCTGGGGCAATGAGAGGCAGAGCAGCAAGAGGACACAAGGGAGGGAACCAGGTCCTCAGACTAGTGACGTGGGACATAGTTTTGAGACCACAATGGCTTCCAGTAGGTTCTTTGGCTTCCATTAAAGATCATTAATGTTTTCAAAGGAGCATGAAATACACACTCATGCTTCCTCTGTTCCCCCTCCCCAGTCCCTGTCCCTCTTGCAACACAAAGGGGACCTTCTTTTGTTATATTTGGATAATTATTCTGCTGCCTTCCCTCCTGCTACCCACTAAATTTCCATGATTGATGAAGGGAACACATTGAGAATTTGAGATGAAAAAGTGAAGAGAGCAAGGCCGGGCAAATGAGCCAGTGGGTTGAAGCACTTGGGACATTAGAGGGTGTCAAAGATGGCAAATGACTTCATTGAAGTAATGATGATAAACATTTTATCCCTGTGCATATATGTGCATTATACCTAACGATCTCAAGCATAAGTAAGTGAAGAAAGGCACTAAATAAATCATACGAACAGGCCCTAAATGGGAATCCCTAAGGAATGGGATCTGAATTGTAAATGCACGCCTGAATTTCACACATCAAATTACAATAAGGAGATTGATATTTTAAACAGCTCTGTATTTAAAGGGTACTGTATCTAGTCCTGAGGATTTTTCTTTTGCTTAGATTTTTTTTTCAGTTACACCATGTCTGTGTATATATATACACACACACACATATGTGTGTAAATTCATTAAATGAGGTACTTTGCATATCAGTGGGTTACTCTGGGTTTCATTAGCATCTCAGAGACTGACTAAAAAGTGTTTTCTGCCTGACTGAGATTTTTGAAAGACATAAATGCTCAGGGACAAACTCTTTTTTGTTACACCAAAGAAAATCTCAGAAAAAATCCTTGCTTTAAATGAACTTACTGTAGACTTGGTCTGATGTAACTGGAAATACAGTCTGGCACTTACTGCTACATTTCTTTTGTCTCTGTGTCTTTCTCCCTCAAATTGTGGAGCCAAATTCTTAGCTGGTGTCAGCCAGCAAAGCTTCATGAGCAATCAGCAAAACGTGCCTATTGGCACAATCCAATTTGGTCCAGTAGCTACACAAGTAGAGAACGGACTTGAGTATTAAAGGGAACAGGTTTTATGCAAAAGAAATTATACTAGAAATGACACTCCATTCCTTTCCAGCCTGAGCCATCTTAAAATCATCAAAGCACAATTGCAGTACTACAAATATATAGTAATAAATCTAATAAGGTATGGGAAAGGAGGCTGGAAGAAATTAAAATGTCTAATAAGAGGGAGCAGCACTATGTCCTCACAGATAGCACTGGTCCCCACTACCTTCTTCAGTGGAAACACATGAAAAGATAACCACGGAGATTTGAAACCTCTGGGATTTCAGCTGTTCTCCAGGTTTTCCCATCAGAAGATTTTTTCATGCAGCCAGTAAAGAGGATTCTGCCCACAGGTATCACAGCCATCCCAGGATCTCCACATCTCTCTCCCAGCATTAGCAGGAAGGCTGGCTGGAGGTGTAGGGTCTGCATGACTATTGAATGGCTTTTCCCACCACATTCCTTGACAGGCAGGAGCACTCTCGGGGCAGAGCTTTGGTGATGTTTCCCATTCAGCATTTCCAGAGCAGGAAGAAGCAGTGAATGAATCTCTTAGGTATCAACTCCCCTGGCTTTTCCCCAGAGGACTGACAGCCCTGCACACAGACATTGTTTCCCAGATCTTGATCTTAACTTGGAAAATACATACTGGATTTAAATGGAACATATGTTGATTCCTTGTATTGCTGCTAAGGATATGCACTTCCACATGCTTATATATATGTACATTTATACCTGCATACATACTTATATGTAGGTATGTATATATACACACACATATACATATTCAGTTATTTTGCATTTAGGAAACATTTATATGGCATACCATGCCAAAAGTAAGAAATTTAACACATTCCCTGATTACATCTTACCCATTATGAGGAATCTGGAAAGTGAACACATGAAGCATGCCTTTTTCATTTAAACAAATCCCTCCTGCTACAGATATTTATAAAAAATAAATCCATTTATTGATTTGCAAGCAATTTCCATGTGCTTGGTGGTGTATAAAGCATAGCAAGTGGTAAAGGTCACAGAGTAGCTTCGCATAAAAGGGCTAGATCCAGAGCCCAGTGAAGTCCTTCTCTGAAACCAGTTCCAGTCTTACCCCAGAATCGAGCAAACTACTTTAAATTCTTTTTTTTCCAAACTGAGTATTTTTCAAAGTGTTGATAAATTATAAGTAAGTTTTCTCATCAGCACTGCTACCATTTTTATTTTTATCCTTACTGGAAAAACAGAATGCCTTTTTGAAATATAAAAAGTCATGTCCACTTACTCTTTACATTAGCAAACTATATTTTCCATAAACTGTAAAAAACCCAAAAATTATTACATCCTGTAGTCCCTGCTGGAATGCTCAATCTGCCACTAGATTTATTTGACTATTGATTAATTTTCAGAAATATGTTGACACAAACCTTTCTGTGAAAGAGTCAGTACCCTTCTCTTCCATTCCTGAACTGGCATGTCACATTTTTGCTTTTTTGCATGATTAATGTTGTTTTGAAAGCTTCAAGAATCAATAAACATACTCTCAAGTGGATACATCTGCATTTTAAATGTGTCCTAATATCTTAGTTTTCTAATCAATCTCCAAAATATGTTTGGACTTAATAGGTGTGAGCTGTGCAGGTAGTGATAATGTAGAAGGTCTTCTGATCTGACTGGGTCCTTGCCATGAAACGTTGCAGGTTCAGGAACATGGTGTATCTGGTAAGATTTCCCTCCAGGACCCAGGAAGTGTGTCTCTTATTTGATCTTTTCTTGTTTTTTTCCCCTTTTTTTGAAGTACCACTGTTTTCTCTAGCCCATCCTGGAAATACTTTGCATGACATTGCACAAGACATAGCTGGTGCAAGACATCTCATCATGTCTTTAGCCAGGAGATATTCTTACGCTCTCAAATTCCTCTGGCTTCCTTAAATGTTCAGCATATTCAGTGTATTGCAGGATCAAACATTCAGTGGATATCCCTTGGGAAATCAAAAGAAAGATTCCTTCAAGCCAGCTAGCATCATATATATTCAATGAACACAAAGGGGATGAGACAGAGCATAATCCAGCATTTGAGGGATTTTACTGGCATGATATTGCAAGGATTGTGTTAGTCCATGCTGAGAAACACTGCAGGATTTGTGAGGGCTAAATGTGTGTGCTCTGTCAATGTAGGAATCTGCCCTTTAAGTGGTCACAGTACTCCTGTTTCCCAACTCAGAATCAGAAACCGATTGCCGAACTGAATGAGCCTGGCCTGTACTAATTCTTCAACATGCTGCAGTCTGGAGAAGGGGAAAGAAATATTTTACTGGCAGAATTGTTTATTCTCCTCAACAGGTTGATACTGTGTGCTTGAAACTTTGCAGAAGCATGGAATATTAGTCCCGGTCCCAGAAAAATGGATCAGTGGATGGGAATATGACATAACCTGTAAAATCCATAAAAGTTGCCAGCAGCTTATATTACATCTGTGGTGTCTCTGCAACCTCTCATACTGTTCTGGAAGTTATTATGTATCTGTATGAGACTGTGTGTGCCTCCATGGTCTAAGCCATAACTAGAAAATATTTACATCACAGTAAATGCAGAATTTGAATGTAGGAGCAGCAATCCATTCCGGGAGAAAGATGGGCAGAGGGGTAGGAGGAAAACCTGCTGAAAAGCACAGCTAAGCCCTTTGTGCTGTGAAAATTAATCTGGTTTTGGTGCTGGGAGCTGAGTTTGTGTTGATGCACAGAAGTAAAACAAGAGTATTCAGACAAGTGGAACATGATCTGATAAGCCTGGAAATTACTCTGCCAGGTTATCCAGCCTGAATGACATCCCTGTCTGTGTCCTTTCAACACATTTGATTTGAGCACAAGCTTCCCAGAGGAAGGTTTTTCCTGTACTTTCTGTCCTGCTTCACTACTTCACAAACTCCCTGATGGTAGAAGCAGTGTAGGTTTATGTAAGAGGAGACCTATCCATTTTTCTTGAAGGGACAATATTTCTTCTGGTTTGGGTTTTTTTTCTCAGCATTGTAACCTGGCTGTCCTTTCAGTATGGTACAAACCGAGCCTTTTCCTTACTCTGCCAGCTTAATAGGGTAATGAAGTTGTGCCTTTCACTTATTAGATGCTTGAACTCTGTGTGCATACTTTTTATCTATATTTGAAGAGATAAAACTTGAAATAGGTCTATTCAGGTTTTCCAATATGAAGAGGATGAAACAATTTTTATAGACTTCCCAGAGTACAATTTCATTAAGGTCTATACCCACTGAATGAAACTTTTGCAAAATGTATATCCTTATTACATGAATAAAATGCAACAAGATTTGTGCCTGAAGATTCATAGATATGAATAGCGTTCACACAATACCAAATTTCACTAAACTGAATATAAAGATTTATATTTGAACTATAGTCTTCAATTTGCACGATTTATGCCCTAGTGGTTGCATGCCTGCATTTATCAGAAAGGGGCTGTTCTTGGGAGGTAATTCTACTAAAGCTTGTGATCATTTGGCTCTTGATCAGTGAAATGAACTGAATCTCATTTTCTGTATCTGTCTCTTCAATGTTTTCCACCCTCATATGCTTTAACTCTGGCAAGAATAATATATATTTCAAATCAGGATATTAATCACCTGCCCATGAATCACCCAAATACAGGCTCTGCACCTAGCACCATCTTTAACATTTCTCCTAGACATAATAATTGTCCTATCCACAACATGCATGGCTTTTAGAAATCTTGAATGTTTTTACATGGAAAAGGAAATACTCCCCAC
>VZTV01056894.1:1025-11427 GCA_013400875.1 Anhinga rufa
GTAACACTGTAGTGTTTATGGGACAGTCCTCAAACTACTTACAGGTCTAGCCATGGAACAGATTTGGATCTCCAGGAACAGAATCACCTCAGAGAAGAACGAACCACAGAAATTAACCTCCAGACCCCACTGTGCCAGCAGGAAGTTTCTTCTTTCAAAGAGAATAGATCAAATTCAAGGCACAGCATTAAAAAATATAAAAAGCATAAAAAACTTTTTAGAAAACTCTGGTTTTCCTTCCTAGCTCCCTCACAGCCTCCTACCACAGAGTGTTTCTCTCCCCTCTGCCTCCTACCAACAGTATCAACTTCCAAGAAATATTTTGCAGGATTATAGTGAATTCAGTCAGTGCTACTCACTGGGATAAAGCAGTGAACACTACAAACTTTTGCTGGAGTAACTATGTCTATTAGAAGTGTGATGAAGAAAGAGTTGATATATCGTAAAGAGGGCTGTGCTGACAAAAGCATCTACACAAAACACAAACGGAAGAAAATTAATACATTTACAAGTAACAAAGGCAATTCCTCCTCTGTCACTAGCACTTTGCTCCAGTTTGGTGCTCTTCTCCTCTGAGCTCATCTATACTGTGCTTCTCTGTGTTCAGCCCCAGCTCTACAAAGTATAGATGTATTTTGTCCCAGACTATCACAACTACTGTCTCTCCTCAGTGACTTTCTTTGTATTTGGTTGGGTACAGGTATGCTCTGCTCAGCCTGTTTAGTCACCCTTGTGCTATGAATCTGAGGTATTCTGTAGCCTGAGTAATGCTACAGCACTCATTTCGTTAAAATAAAAAAAAAACAACAAACAAATAAAAAGAGCAATACCACTGCTACGCATTTGTATTTCTGTGTAGCTGTCCTTTAACAAAAGTAACATATTCATCAGTGCCACATATTTGGAGACATAAAAAGACAGTCTTTTTGTTTCCTCAGAGATGTCTTACCTTTGTAAGAAAAAAAATCCAAATACCTCCAAATACTTCTATCTTCTTCTAAAAATCCTAAATATCAATTTTTCTCTCAATTTCTTATCTGCTTGTGCTTAGTGAGGAAGATGTACTAGATGAGGTAGCAAACTAAGGCTGGTGTCTAAATGCCAGACCTCCAGGGGGAGTCAGGGAATGTGGTGTCATTAGCTATCCAGTAATCAAAAGAGAAAGCAGCTTTTAAGAATTTATATATAACCCAATTTTCTGTTTCTCTGCTACTTGTACACATCATAATTTTCCTTGAGTATAAAACCTCCTGTATGAAAATATTTGCTGGCAGGAAATCTCTTTTTGTTGTTGGTTACCTGCTTTACTGCTCCAATCTGAGGGATTTCAGAGAAAAAGAATGGTTTCTTCCCTCTCCCTAGCATAGCAGCTAATGCAGAATGTTTCACTGGTCTGTGAAAGGCTTTTTCTCTATCTGTGGGGAGTATTATTTCTGATCCCCAATGTAGCAGTTAATAAAGTCTCAATAGTCTTTCCACCATTTCCCTCAGCACCTGTTTGCAGTCCTAAAACTCCACTGCTCCTGTCACTCTCCAGCCTCTCCAATCTTCTCTGCCAAATGATGTTTTCCTTAGCAGGAACTTCCAATGTAGCCCCAATTGTTTCTGTTTTATTGAGGGATTCCTCCTGAGTGGATTTTTCGATAGCATTTTTAACCACACCAGCAGCCACGCTCCTCTAAAGCAAAATTATCTACAGCTTCCCAAGATTTAATAGCGGTAAAGTTTTTAATGCTATCTTACCAAACTCCCCTGAGCCTGCAATAGGTTCCTTCTCTTAATATTCAATTATGTCTGACATGCTCTTGCCATCCATGGAGAGAGATTGGATCTTGTACTCCAAGCTTCCAGACCATCACATTTCTTCCCTTTTCTAAAATATATCCTGCTCTTTCCTGGAGGTCATTCTGCCTCTTCTCAGAATGAAGCTTGCACATAAACAGGCACACTGTACAGAACAAGATTAGCCAAGAAATCTAAGTTTGAAGAATTTTCTTTTTTTTGGCAAAGGCAAGTATTTTTAGAATATGTTTTAACTTTGGGTCTGACTGTTTTCCTTCTCTCTAGTAGTTATGAAAGCTGTTTCAGAATGAGATGTTTCTCAGTAGCACATGCAGGTCTCAACATGATGGGTAACTCATGGCCCTGATCTGGTTGTTCAGATGCAAACCAGACTCCACCAGCCATCACTGAAATCAGCAGTGCAGGGGACACACGTTGACACCTGCATGCATTAGGTGACAAAATTAAGATCTTAGGAAAAAGGGAAAAGCTCCATGAGACCATGAAAACATGAGGTTAACACAGAATTCAAATCCTAACTGTGTCAAAACCAAGCAGTGATGGTGCTCTCAGTAATACAGGTTTAAAGGAAATTGCTGTCTGCACAAGTGTAATTCAGAGTAAACAAAGGCTCGGCTCAGAGGAAGGTACACTATGATGAGGTGTTCTAATAACTACAGAGACACGCAGGACAATTTGGGTAGAGACTTGTGTTGAGAGTTTTATCAGCTGGTTTCCAATAACTCTGCAGGTAGTCATGCGAGAATACAAAGAGAGTTCGTTCACTAATATTTGAGATTCTCAGATGAGGAACAGTTAGTGCTATTAAGTGCTGTACTTCTACTCTGTCTCTAAAGATAAATAAATAATATAGTATATAAATAATATAGCATATACATTTAGATATCTGCAAATAATCAGCAATTTAAACTTATAATCTGCCGCATTTCTACGATCTTGCCATTTTTTCTTTTTTTGGTTATGTATTTATTTTCAAAGCTGAATTAAGACCAAATGTTTGGACACATTTGTTCCACTCATAAGAATGTTTTTACTAAGCCCAGTTCTGAGTTCTGATGGATAAATATCAGATGTCTATCTTGCTGTTGGGCATGCAGATGAAAGGATCATCACCTGAACCAATAATTGTTATCTTTGCAAATCTCAACACTTACACTGCTTGAACAGTGACAAAAGGTATCAATCACCCCCAAGGCTCCTAATTACTACCATTAGCAGTTGGTTTGTTATCCTGTATGTGAAACACTGATGCCACATTGTAAGGACAATAGCAGGGATCTGGCTTGCAGCCAAGCGTTGTGTGCACTTAGCATAACTATATGCTATATGCTAAGTGCAAGGCCAAACCGAGCCTCCAGAGACTCAGATTTTGGGGATGCAGCTCTGAAACTTCCCTATCCTTAACATGTTCATATTATATGCTTTTTCCATTTACTGACATTATAAGACATGATGGCTTGCATTGCTAACTGCCAACACTAATTATGACGTCCCAAAATCCCAGTTTTTTCACAAAACACAGCATCTCTGCATAATCACATAAGAACAGTTATGCCATCAACAGTTGCCAAGTAATATTCACTGTATGTATTTATGTATTATCACTATCATCTCTATTATTCTAGCATGGCAGATACCAACTGTTAATACTACGCTGTAATTTCTGTCATGTTCTCTAATGTCTGGTAGGTGTATTTATTTGTTTAGCCTCAGAACAGAATTATTAGAACTCATAAATTAAGAGTTGGTTGGTGAAAAAAATACTAGGGCAACTGGGAATTATCTATGTTCATGGAAAAAAACCTGTGTTATGGTAATCTACCATACAATATAGCTACTACAGTGCATAGAGTACTTCTGCTGGATGTATTCACATTTTATTCTGCTCAGGACTGTTTGTTTTTTATTTAGTTGACTCTAATGCAATTCTACCACTGGTAACAGCAATAAGGGATTAAATGTTACCTCCTCTAGTAAATATAACATTGTGGCAGAAACACTGCACTGGGACAGTGCTTTATCTGTGCCATTGGTCTCACAGTTGGAATTGCAGGAGCACTAACAAGGCAGGGAAACTTGATGTGAAGAGCACTGGCTTTACTAGGGAGTCTATGCATGGAGTATCTGAAGTATTTAGATGTGTGTGCCTCATTTGTGAGCATTCAAACAATCCTAAAAGGAATAAGTAAAATCAAACCCCCAGCTATCATTGTATTGTGAAGCAAAAGACGAATGTATATGATAACTGTCGAAGGAGATTGACCAAAAGCTTATGCATCTTGCTTTAAAATTTAACAAGGGTTCTTTAAAATGCTGCTGTACCACACCTTGTCTGCAGAAGAGGACTGCTGACTGTGCAGTTTTAGAGTAAAGATGGAGCGCAGTCCATATGCAAATGAAATGTTAATACGGCATATAAAAGTAAAATTCAATAAAACAAATTTGCACTGAGCACTGAGATCACAGAAATTTGGCCATTCTTTGACTTTGTCTCCTCACTGGATTTTTGCTGAATCGGTTTTCCACACACCTCTGTGATCTCCTCTGCAGTTTATATATGTTGTGTGATTTAGCAAATAAAACTAAACAGCATCTTTACAGCTAATGATGTGAGATACAGGCTTTTACTTGTGTCCACTGCCATTTAATGACCTAAATATCTCCAACACTTTTGATAGCCAGGTTAAAAGCCATATTGATTTCCCTGAAGTTTCTGTTGCTTGCATTGCAAAGAGCTTCACTAAAAAGCAGTGACTCAGCTAGGCAGAACATAGGGCAGTTATTAACATGTCTTGGATGGGACACTATAGTGAAGAAATCATAAGAGTAGGAAACTCTGGACTCAAACATCTGTTGACAACCTCTCTGTGATTTTCAATAACAATTGGAATAGTCTGCTGGTAAAACTCAAAAACATTCAAAGAGCCAACAGAAAGCTTAAAGAGTGAGGAAAATCAGGAGCTGTCCCTATTTGGAAGAAACTGAAATTCAGATCTAACAGAAGAATATTACAGGTTAAATAAAAACATAGGTTAACTATGAAATTGCCCTCAATACTCCTATTTGTAATACAACATTTTGCTAACCAACTGCATGTTAATTTTCATAGAATCATAGAATCATTTAGGTTGGAAAGACCTTTAACATCGCAGCACTTTGCAAACACTGATTAGTTACAGAGGTGAGATGTTGAATCAAATTCTGTGCTTCAGAATACAAGATTTGTAATTATTATTACTTTGGTTTACACTAGTAATTCAAAACTCCACTTTTGCTACCAGGGCGTGCCGATGCTTGGTCCTCAATACACAGACAGAAACAGTCCATGTGGCAGAGTATTGCACAGAGCGTCCGGGGTGAACAACACCAGCAAGCAGAGAACGTGAGGATACAAGTGAAGATGGGGAGTTCAGCAGAAAATAGATAGCTGAACTCTTCATTTGGCAAACCAGTATGAAACAGTGATGATCTACAGGCGTTGCAGAACAGATGATCTTTAAAGATTTAAAAGAGAATATGTTCTCTTTTTTAAAAGAGAAATAGTGACTTTTCAGATTTGAAAAAATCCTTATACTTTCACTTGCAGTTTGTATTTAGAAATGATAACTCCAGAAAAATTCCCTTCTTTACCTCTAGTGACCTATTGAATCTTGCAATTATCTGGCATCTCTTATAAGGTATTATAATAAAAAAAGTAATAAGAATAGTGGGTTTTCTATCAGCATAAATATTTAGAGTTATATTTTAATAATATTCATGCCATTTTCAAAATAAAAAATAACCTACTGATCTGGCAGGTTATGCTAGTCCGGGGGTTGGTTACTTGCAGATTAAGAAGAATTTTCTTACAGACTGGGAGATATAAATTAGAGTGATCTTTATTTCAGTATCTCTGCCTCAAACGAGATGTTGCCTTTAATCCCCTCACAAGGCAAAAGATTTCTTCCTACATGAATGAGCAATGTGAGGATTCTCCTCTGTTTACACTGGTGAAAGCAACTGTTTTTCTTTTAAAGGCAGGGATAACTCTGCTCTTCTATAGTCCCCTGGTATGCTAAGCACCTATGGTTTAGAGAACCTGCTGGTTTCTGAAACAGCTGTGGGACAAGCACTTACACTGGACACCTCCAGAACCAAAACTGTGAGCTGTAGACTTACCTGCACTGGCTGAACACAAGACTCTCACAGACAGTCCCAAGAAAGTTAGATGGATATATTCAGTCTGTGTCTTGTTAGTCTCACTTTTTTTAGTTAATGATTTAAAGCCCTTCTCACTCTTCCCCTCAGTTTTGCCAGCTGTTCCCAAACCACTCTACTGCAGCACTTGCTGGCTCATCCCACAAGACTCAGGGGCAGAGGGGTAAACACACATTTTCAAAGAGAATTCCTCTTCTCAGCTCTTATGTGGACCTGAATCTCAGCCCACCCTCTGTGTGAATTAGCTTGGCGTTGCAAGAGCACCTTGGCCGCCAGGCACCCTCCTCTCTGGGAGCAGCACATCAGCTGTGTGGCACAGCTAGTGCTTACCTGGGGAATGAGAGCCCTGGGTAAGACTGCAGCAGGGCTGGGGACATGCAGGCTAGCCCACCCTCCTGGTTGCAGTCCAAAGCTGAATACATTGCTGCGATTCAGGTTCGGTCCTGGAGTTCCTGTTCTGAGTCTTTTTCGCACACCATGAAGATGAACCCCAAAGACTGTATTAGAGTCTCGCCAGGGAGCATGCATTACTCTGCAAGCTATCTATGACAGCTAGTTGTTTGGAAAAGAGAACTGCAATGATATATATGATCTAGCATCAAGGGTGATTGAGACCTATCAATAACAGCACTATTGCACAGAACATTTTGGTCAGTGGAGAAAGAAGAAGTTATGCCCGTTTTAGCAATGAATATCAGGTGTTCGGTAATTGTGTTCAACCTGGAGTGCAGAAACAGCTGCTTCATACCGTTTAAATAATGTGCCTTAAAGCTAACACTTGGATTTATTCCAGCAAATACTGTATATTTAGTAACAGCTGATAACAAAACATCGTTTCCCATGCTATGACGAGTCTTTAAGCATCAGTAAAAATGTACTTAATCAATTTATATTAAATTACTGTGCAATCACCATGGCAGTTTAAGGCTATGCCTATGTATGTTAGACATTTTATCAGATAATTATTATGTTCCCTTAACTTCTGAGCATTACTTGATGTTATATATCTACACAACTGGTATCTTTAAATAGATATTTTATTATATCCGGACTACCACAGTAACTGTGACTGCATTGTCTTTAAAAGGCATTTAAAGGATGATACTTTTTAATTATCTATGCTGTGCCTTTTGTTGTAGGTACCTCATAAAACAGCAAACACTCTCAGCAATAAACAATGCAGCAGCTCCAGAGCAGTACTCCTGTGCAGATGGTCATCTTCCTCCTGACTGTCAGCACTGCATGTACAGCTGAAGACTACACGGCCTGGCCAGAGCTCCCTGGGACGCCCTACAGCCCTGACACGCTCAGGTCAGTCAGGCTGGCACACAGCTTGATCAGGAAGGAAAAATCGGCTTCAATCCATCTTTGCCTGCTGCTTGGCCTCAGGATTACAGTCAACGATTCTCAACTTCCATGGTATACTGTGCCTCTTCAAAGCACTTTACAACCTCAAAGACTTAGATATGGTCTTTTTTCTGTGCTGTTGCATAAGGACCTATCTCAGCAGGCCTTCTGATAGCACTCTGTGATGCAACACTAGCTCCCTCTCTTTATTCCTGTGGTACAAGCCTGCCTTGCTGATGGATGTGAAGACAAGCAATTTTGCTATACAGTAATCATGAACCAAGTCTTTCATCCCCCATGGTTTCACTGGGCTTTGCATATGGCTTTTAAGGCACCAATATAAACATTAATTTTGCATTACTTCATAAATTGGCATAGCACAGTTGCTCTCTCCACTTAAGAACCTTGACCTTTCTCTACCTCTGCTGCTTGCTTCTGCTGTGATCTTGTGCAAGTCCTTTAATTTCTCTATACTTACTGTCCACACCTTAAAAAGGTAAAATAATGAAGCACATACACTATTGAAAATTTTGCCTGCAAATGCCGTGTCTATTTTTGCACAGGACTATGTATAAGAAAGCAGTATGCACTTCCTTTGTGTGTCCCTACCAGTGCAATTTTATGCTCTGATGTAAAATATAACCATTTTACGTTATTACAATTTTAAATGTCTGTTGTCAGGACCTATTTATAATTACTGAAGTGTTTCCCTTGAGTACCCTTAGCAACTAATTTCAGGATCAGCATAAATAGAAAATAAACTTATGCTGGGCTGTGTAGACATTTATCAAATCAAATGATTACAGAAAATTAATCTTTCTATAGTGGTCTATCAAGTCACGAGAAACCAAGTACATTTTAAATGCATGAATCTCAAAGGTAAGGGGAAAAAAACCAAAAACAAACACCCACCCACCCAAACATAAACACTTGCCCTATGAAAAAAAACTAAACATGAACCACTTCCTTCTTTTTCCTCTTACTGTCTCACTAGACCCTCACTGTGAATTTCTTTAGCAAACAAACCAATTGGACGGGCAAATATTTGCTCAGTTTTCCAAGTATGTTTGGTCTGAATTCTTTCAGTTGCTGTCTGTTCAGTCATTTCCTTTTTAAAAGTTTTTGAGAGACTTTAAAAAACAATCTTACATTTATGTAGATCACTGGAATACAAGGCAGAGGCTTTGGGTACTCTTAGAGGGAAGAATTTGCCCATTTTTTAGATAATTCAATGGCATTCAGGGGGCTTTAGCTTATCTGCATGTTTTTTTTAACCTCAAGCTTCTTTTTAGGAACTATGTAAGCTAAAAGACAAACTTGATAGGAGATCTTGATGCTTTTGCAGTTGTGTCATTGTAAGCAAGGCCAGAATGTGGCCTCAGAAGCATCAAGAGACTTTCCAATCTGCCCTTGGCACCAAGAGGCGCTGACCAACCCAGCTAAGACTCTGCTCATACATCTGTTGCTCTCCTCCCTCTGAACCCTAATCCTTTAATTTCCAGATACCATGCACAGAGTGTGCTGCCTTCCAACAGGTGATGGTATGGATTTCTTCAGAGACATTCCATGCTGAGTATCCAGCAGTTCTACAGCAAAAGCAGCCCATGACCCTGCCACACCTGAAGGAAGCACTCCTGTGATGCACTCCAGCTACAGCTGAGTTGGAGCAGCTCAGCAACCCAGGCCGCACCAGGCATGTGCTCCCCTTCTCCCACACTCCAACAGGCACATTCCTGGAGCCACTTATTTATTTAATGTTAATGCCTTGTCATCTTGACATTCCTAATGTGCTAAGCTGGGAAAGTAATTAAAGTTAATTTCTGCTTGGGGGAGGATGAGAAAAGGTGGGGGGAGCATCCTTACTGTAAATTCTTATTCATATTTCTTTCCTGTTTTGTGATTCTCAATCGGAGTTTTCTAATAACAGATCATTTCTTTTTGTCTAACTTTAATCTGGCCCTGCTTGACAAGCACCATCCTTTTCATTGAAGGGTAAGACCACTTAAAGAAAGGCCAATAAGCCCTTGCACTGCTCAGCTGACTAGGGTGATTTGTCACCCTGTGCAGTGGTGGTCACACCAATGGATTTATCTCAAGGTAAATGGAGATGCTGAGACCTGGGACCCGGAGCTTTGATTAAGGCCCCCTTTTTGTAGTGTTGATAGATGTTGCTTGTGTTTATCTATTTGAAATGCCACTAAATCTGTGAATACAATGGAAAAAGAGAGTAGTTTGCAGCTGAAAACATATTAGTGATTTATGTTTCACTAAGAAGCACAATAAAGAGACAGAGGCTATTAAGAGGAGCTATTTTCATGAGAAATAGTTCTGCTTTAAAACATTATCAACCACACCTTGATAAAGACCTACATGCATGCATAATCGTGTTTACTTATCCCTTTAGTTGAGTGCAATATACATTTGGAATGCACAGCCCCAAATTATTAATAAGCCGGTAGACACTTTGCCATGCAAATGCATAAGAATAGGATACTTTGCATGTTAATTGTCTTTCAGAGAAAAGCAAGCGTAATGCACTGACCCGGGACTTCAAATGGACTCCACATCCCTTAAAACAGCTTCAAATCCTACTGACCATTATTGCCAGCATTTATTCACAACATTTTAGTAGAAATAACCAGTGGGGTGACACAAAAGGATTATAATGCATCGATATAACTTATAGCATGAATCAATGTCAACAAGACGCACCCATTTAAATGAATAGGGTCAGATGAGAATGCTGTATCACCCTGACTCGTGTGACAGTTACAAATGCATAACCTAGTATGCATAATAGGAGTGTACAAACCAGTAGAGATTTGTAAACTTGGTTCATTTCAAGCAGAACTGACCCACAGGAATGGAAAAAGGAAAAGCCAACTGAGCTGTCTAGAAATAAGTGATTCTGTAGTTTGTTGTTTAATGAAAGGCATAATGAGGTTTCATTTTCTCAAGCTTGAACAGAGAACATGGACCTAAAATGTTATTAGGTAGCCAAGCTGCTATTTATCCACAATGTTCAATTAAAAGAAAAAGATAACACATTCACTTC
>VZTV01056897.1:5119-24566 GCA_013400875.1 Anhinga rufa
TGACTGCTTCTGATAACCTTCTTTTCCTCTGCATGCCTGGAGATGACCTCCAGGATGAGCTGCTCCATCACCTTTCCACGGATGGAGGTGAGGCTGACTGGCCTAGAGTTTCCCGGGTCCTCCTTCTTGACCTTTTTGAAGATTGGAGTGGTATTTGCTTTCCTCCAGTCCTCAGGCACCTCTCCTGTCCTCCACGACCTTTCAAAGATGAGACAGAGTGGCTCAGCAAGAACTTCTGCCAGCTCCCTCAGCACTCGTGGGTGCATCCCATCAGGGCCCATTGATTTCTGAGGATCCAGTTTGCCTAGGTGATCTCTGACCCAATCCTCCTCAACCAAGGGGAAGTCCTCCTTTCTCCAGATTCTCTCTCTCTCCTCTGGGTGCTGGGATGCCTGAGGGCCAGCCTTAGCAATAAAGACCGAAGCAAAGAAGGCATTCAGTAACTCCACCTCCTCTGCATCCTGCTTACCAGATGGACAATGAAAAAGCACCCTAGATCAGTCTAATGCTCAAAAGAAATGCATGTACATATTTAACAAAGATTTAGATTACTAGGCCACCTACCTCCTAAAACCTAAATTCTTGGTGACGAAATTGCTCTTTCTGTATTAAAGCATTAACTGTAAATAAGTAGGCTCGCACATATTTACTCTTAAAGTAAAATTACTCTTTTGCAAAGTTGAGGAACATTACAGACAAGATCCACTTTCACTGCTGTGGTAGAAAAGCAGTTTTTAGCTTCACAGATTTTCAGATGAGAGATCCTCCCATTCACAAATAAAGGACTTCAATCACAAGTATGACGTAAATATCATATACTCCCAAACAAACCTCTTTCAAGCTCTTTCAGCAATCATCCAGCTCAGGATATACAATTTCTAGCTTACTTTTTTGCCGTGTGGACTATAGATAATTTTTCAGCCTTCAGAATTCTAGCTCCCATAAAGATAATCTGAAGTGATTTTGGCTTGCTGTACCTTTCTGCTGACACCTTTGAAGTCATTGATACCTGACAGGAAAAAGTTTAGACTTTTCAGAGCATCTTGTTACCTACTATCTTTTGACTTTC
This sequence comes from Anhinga rufa, assembly GCA_013400875.1. Classification (NCBI taxonomy): domain Eukaryota; kingdom Metazoa; phylum Chordata; class Aves; order Suliformes; family Anhingidae; genus Anhinga; species Anhinga rufa. The sequence continues at coordinate 6,189 of VZTV01056897.1, forward strand.
AATCAATTGTACATGCCAGCAAGTATGTCAGTAAGAACAAAAACACCTATGACAATTTCTTTACAACCACTTACATAAAGATTTTGGTCATTTTAACTCGGAAAATTTTTCAACTTCTAAAAACACAGGATAACTTAAGTTATGCTTAACAACTGGAGATGTCTTGTTGCCCATTCAGTATAACAGGGATTTCCCTCTTAGTTCCAAGAAGTAACACATCTCCTTTGGCATGCCTTCCTACACCATACAATTAGCTCTTGCTCAGTTCTCATGGTTTAGGCTGTAGTCCCTGACCTTCTGTAGCTTTCCAGTCACTTCTAATTAAAATAAATAACTAAAAGACAAACCTGTGCAGGCATATTACAACTGTCTGGAATAGCTCCAAAGTCAAGATAGATTATCCATCTCTTCCTAGCATGTAACACAGCTGAAGTTTTATATTCTCCTGCACTTCAATAACCAGATACAGTCTTTATGATTCTCAGCTGAGCTGAAATGCTCATTAGCCTTCCACACCACCACTCCAGTCTCCTCGCTCTGCCAAGTCCTATCTCCTTTCCAAGGGAGAGATTTCCTTTTCCTACTCTCAGACAAGCCTCTTCCTTTATCTTCAAATTCAGTGCTATTGAGTCAACCACTATCTCTGAAGCTCTCAGCAGAGAATTCAACATAAGAAAAAGGGATTATCCCAGCCTAAAAAGAAAGTAATTAAATTCTACAGGAAACACTCTGTGTGCAAGGCTGCTATTCAGTAAATAACTATTACCCTTTTAATTTTTTAGGCTACTTAGAGTCTATGATGCTTTTTTGCCTTAAAATAAAGCAGTGAATTTGCGTGTGGAGAACATAAGATGAATCTGACACAACAAACATCCTCTGAGCAAGCTGAAAACAATCATCCCATGGCAGACCCATCATGTTCTGCAAGCAGAGTACAAGTCCCACACAATTAGTTCCCAGCTTATACTGGTTCAGAGTAAGGATTTACCTCCAGCATCTGTGCAGAACATAGTCTGTCTTCTACTCTGTGCCTGTATATGCCACGCATCTGGCTAGCTTGACCTGTAATTTACTGAAGTAGGAATTTCACAGAATAGAGGCTGAAATGTTGTGCCAGTTAAATGCCTACCCTTCAAAAGAGCAAACTGCCAGCAGCAGCCTAAAGCAATGTAGGATCAGATTCTTGGCTAGAGCAGGTTTGGTGGTAAACTCCACAGCTACTGACTGGCTGGTATTACAACAGCTTCTCTCTGAATGCTAAGCAGAGCTTCAAAGACCAACCAGGCCACTAGCCAAGAATCTGGGGAGCAAGGTCACCTTCTGTAGTAATTTGTACACTTTAGTAAACCATAAACATAATAAAAGAGAAAACAATCCTCATCTATATTCCTTAACATTTTTTATTCCATTTACAACTTTGAACTACTCCTCTCATGTACATAAGAGCAAACTCCTTCAGCTGTCAGGCAGAAAAAAAACAGACCGATAAGTATGGATGCATTTGCATTAAAAAAAATTTCCACAAAACCTAAAACAAAAACCTGAATTCAGTTTTAAGTACCACAAAGTTACATTACTGTAGTAGTGCTAGTACTTATACATGCCCCTAATTCCATTTTATCACTTGAAGGCTACTCAAGCTGTATATTTTTGTGACAGTAAGCCCTTTGCTATCACTTTCATCCCCCTTTCTTAGACCTGAGATGCTAAGAAGATACAGATCAGAGCAGAATGCACTACACCAGCAGTGAAAGAAGAAAGGAGGGGGGAAAAAAAAAAAGCTGAATTTGCCATATCTAGGGTTGACAGCTACCCACAGCCATCCTCTTTCTAGGTCATTTTGTTAATTTTTTCCTATGCAATAATGCATCTTAACTACAAAAGTCCTACTTTTAGTGAGAGCCCTCCTATACACTAACATCTAATTTTCTGTCAGCCCTTCTAAAACTGTTCCTTTAAGACTGTCTCCAGTCTTACCTAGGCAGCAGAAAGAGAGCATTCCCCTGAGATTAACACAAAAATGATCAGATTACAGGGTTGTAAAGAACTGTTGCTTCTGGGCTCCATTAAGAGCAAGGAGGTAAATTCCTGCTTTTCCTCCACAATGACTCCTTGACAGGTGCTGCAGCATGACCAATGGTGAAGCTAGACTAATCCCAACAGGTACAAGAAAGGAGCAGGGTTGGGGAGAACGTGTCCAGAATAAAGGGTAGCTGCCTTCCTCCCCTTCTCTTGCAATCTCTTGAGGGCTATTCAGTTTTGATAAGCTGCAATGGTAATGGCAGCAAATTGAACTGTTATTTCAAAAAGATTCAGATATAATATTCAAGAGCGGTAAAATGAAAGCAGTGAAGACAGACACCAAACACCAGTTGGGCACTATGTGATTCAGCAAAAAGGGTATGCCTATCTAAAGGTTACAAATGGCCTTCCTCAACTGACAGAAGGAAGGAGGAGTGGCAGTTCAGTGGGACTTATATACCCCCAAAATGTGGGCCAAACATGTGCCTTCAGATGCAGCAGTGTAATCTTTAGCCTGCACTACAAAACAAACAAACAAAAAAAAAGAAGAAAAAACGGAAGTCTGGAACTATCTGCAAAGCATACAGGATAGAAATTTTTAACATTCCTTCAGCACTCCTTAGCTGAAAAGCTCTTGTTGTGTCACTAATTACCACTTAAAGCTTACAGCTGACTTGCACATAAGGCCCAGGTCTTTCTGATGTCATTTGATGAGTGAAACACACCTCACGTTCCAAGCAGTGGTGAAGTCAGGGTTCAGCAGCAGCAGGGTACACGTGATATCTATCAGCTCTGAAATGATTGAACAAGAGACATGAAGATTAATAATGATTCACACACATTAGTGTTCCCTCTGCAATCCCTTACTCCCTGTCCTTCCTCAAAGTCTCTCCTCTGCAGGCTGTTGTATATATGGATGCCCACCTCTGCAAAATACTGCTCCATCTCATTCCAGAAGAAATGCTAGCTTAATTTAAGAGGGAGCAAAATCTGCCATATTCTCCCTTTTCATTATTTAAAATAATGGACTTCTATCTTGCCAACAACTCACATCTAAAAAGTTTGCAGCTGGGAGTTTCTGATGTCTACCCGTACTGCTATTATCAAACATACACTATGCCCTCAGCAAGGGACAGCTGTTACATATAATCATTGAGTATTTAGTGATTTAAATTGCAGACAAACTGTATATATCATAAACAGAGAATTCTTCAAAGAGAATCCAACAATTTTTAAATAAGATAGTACCATTAAAATATTCCATACTATTTCAGTGTAAGTCTGAGCTGCAGATGGCTGACATGTACGACACTGTTACAAAAAGCACACACACACACTATAAAAAACCTGTAGCTATGAAAATGAAACACCATAACCATGAATTAGGATCACAAAATAACTCCACTAACTGCATAGAAAACACTTTAAATACATTCACAGAAGTGACAGCCTTGCTTCAAACTGAGGTTTTAAGACTAATTCACTAAAAAAAAGAACAAACAGAAGATTTGTTTGCAGCACTGCACTAAAGCACTGCACAGACTGTAGATTTACATTATTATACTAATGTCATAAAAACAAGACCGAGATATACGGTTGCTGAGAACAGAAGAGTAATTTCATTGTAACCTAGTCTTTCCCTTTCCCTTTGCACTTCAGTGCACCATTCAGTTCAGAGCAGTTCAGAGTCTCACCAGGGTAATAGCAGGGATTCATGAAGCATCTCCGTTTAAGCTTGAGATACTAAGGACTGTCACTGCGTCGGCTCCCTTCTCTGCTCTCAAGAGACACAGCGTCAGATCAGTTAACCTGCCCTGCATTCACAATTCTTAAATTTACACGGTAATTTTGCAGTTGAGTAGGAAGAAGAAACTTGCTTCAAAACTGAATGTGACTGTGCAGGCTTTTACGGCCAAGAAAGTTTGGCTACATTCTCTTCTAGTCACCCTGCATTTAACACACTGAACAGACTGTACTCCAGGTGATTTCCGGCAAGAAGAGGCACTTTATTACTTTTTAAGGAAAAAAAAGGAAATAGGAAAAAGAGGGTCTCTCATGGAGACCTCTGGTTAGTGCAGTTAATATGACTGTGAAATGAAATTTTAAAAAGTCAATGATTAAATGCAACAATAGCGGAGCGTATTAATTCAAAATGCATAGGAACATGGCTTCATGTATGTCTGAACCAAGACTTTAAGAGAAGTTAATAAAGTGGATCAAAAAGTAGAATACCATTGTATATTACTGTATGACTGCTCATTCATTTATGTCAAACAAAGTAATTTTGTGTTTCCTATGATGTTCCTGCTTATGAGGAACATGTTATACCATCATATAATGCAGGGGGAAAAAAAAGAATTTTTTAGTGGAAAATTGGCAGACTACACTTAAGTTGTTATGGTGGTATTTTAAAAATTACCTCAAGGAACTAACAACTTTCTATTTTCACGAGTTTTAGTTGAGATCTTTTTTTTCCTTTAATGAAAGATTTCCTTTTAAACACCTCTTTGTTACCAGGGAATAACTATTTCTCACACATGTAAAGCCTCTTCCTAATTTGCTGTCTAAATGTACAAAACTTTTTTCTTTGACTTACCCAATCCCTGAACCAGCTAAGTACTTCAACACCTATTTAATTTTAGACAGATAAATTGCCCAATTGAAATATCCAGGATTACTCACATATGTAAAATTAAACACCTACTATGTGTTTTGCTGGCTAATATTTCCATTTTACATTCAAAAACTTCATTGGCAACATTTAACAAAACACCAGTTTTATAAGGATCTATAGTTAAAATTGTGAGCTATCATTGTTTCATGTAGATTTTCCATTTTACCATCTCAGAATACTAGTAGTTATTCTATATTTTCAAAATATCTCATTTTTACATATCACAAATTGTCCTGGTTTCAGCTGGGATGGAGTTAATTTTCTTCGCAGCGGCTAGTATGGGGCTGTGTTTTGGATTTGTGCTGAGGCAGTGGTGATGGTGCGGAGATGTTTTGGTTGTTGCTCAGTAGCGCTTACACCAGTCAAGGACTTTTTCAGCTTCCCGTGCTGTGCCGGGTGCACGGGAANTCACTTTTACTCTTCCGATTCTCTCCCCCATCCCACCAGGGGGGAGTGAGCGAGCGGCTGCGTGGTGCTTAGTTGTTGATCCGGGCTAAACCACGATGATACATAATTAAATACTCAGATTATTCTGCTCTTATTACCTTGTGTCATAAACAGTACACACAAATTGACTTTCAAAATGCCACATGCCAAGAGCTAATAATAACTCTTCCAAGATAACATAAATCTTTACGTCAAATTCACAGTACCTACTACATGGCAACTGAGAGTTTCTTCAAGAAAAAAAAAATAAATCAGGAATTTCAAGCTTTGTTACTAACACAAAGCAAGCCTGAATACTTTTATTCAGTTAATTGCATTTTTACCCCATCCAGCCAACTTTCTCTCCAACTGGTGATTATTTACAAAACCAAACAACAACAACAAACCCCACCAAACCCAAAAACTCACAAACAATAAAAACTTTAATACTAGCTTCTCCCCTAGACCAAAGAGTCACATATATTTTAAACTAGCTTTAAGTTATATTTAATCTAGACTGCCAGCAAATTGGTCGCTTAGTATAATTTTTGAAACCTATTATGAAGAGTTTACTGCACCAAATCTCGGTTGATTGATACTTCCCATGGTGAACTTTATTTTCAGCTGCTTATCACTTTCCCAAGAGGTCAGTGGGTTGCATCTGAAGGCTCCAACACTCAACCATTTTATGTATCGATGCAACAGGGCTTGCAGTAAAGGAGATGTCTGCAAGACTTTTTCATTTGTTACACGAGGGGAAAGTGTTTGCTATAGTGGGGAAAGGTAAATGAAACTCTGCAGTGCAGGGTAAGAAGAAAAGCAGAGATGCAGCAAAATGCTGCAGCAAAGAACATGATTAGAGGCATTTCTGAATTAAGTCATAAAAAACTCTGAACTTTTGAGTGTTGGATTTTCTAAATACAATAATGTTTTTAGTAATAATTAAGTACTACCACTGTATATGCTATGGTTGACAACACATGTTAAGCAAAAGCTTATTACAACCTAGTTCAGTCTTTTGAGTATGTTTTAGAAATGGTTTTCATGGTCTACTTGACTCCACTTGGAACAATATAGTTTGTTTGTCCTACTAAGTCATGATTTCCAGTTAACATGACTATTCTGGTAATGTCAAAGGTCTGGAACAGCATCAAATTGAGCCCAACTTAAACAGAAGCTTGTCTACCATTTTGTCTGCTGTTTTCCCGTTACAGAGGTTCACTGTATCCTCAACATTATCAAAGGAAAGAAGCAGACAAAAGAAAAATCTCAAAGCAATACCCAGTTCTTTCATGTCCATGTTCTTTGATGCTTTGTGCAACAAGTAACAGATGAAGATTTCAGGAAATATGGATTCTGAGCCACAGATGTCAAACAACACAATTTTAGTAACCTCTGAGCTACTTCTCAATAGAAGGTCTTTTGACAGATCTGGCACACAATGACTGTAGTTGTCAGCTAGTTCCCTCTGTGTCAATAACAAAAAAAAAAAGCGTATTTTATTTACAATTTAGAAATACCGGCCACAAAAGGACAAATATGATATGTTTTTAGTTGGTTTTCTTTTTAAGGATGGCTGTATCCAGATTTTTATTTCTGTAAGTGTATCACACTAAAATGTGCTTTTCAGAAGAGTGTTGTGAAAGTGGAAACAGAAATTTATGGCAAGTAAGGCTATTCTGGGAGGATGCACAACTAACTATACTTTGCATAAGAAGAGAAGAAGTTCATAGCTATTTCAGAAAAACATCTTATGATAAGACAAATAATATGCAAGCATAAATTAAACAAATTTTCAAGAAAGGATAAAAACATATTGTAAAATTAGGATTTCTAAACTGGAAAAATAGCAAGAAGATAAGTAGTCATTATTCTGGATTCCAAGTATCCAAAAGAAACCATAACTAAATTGAACATCTGTCACAGTAAGCTATCGATGACTGACTATAAAGCACTTCCTTCCAGGATCCTGCCAGAAAAATATTAGACACCACATCTGAAAGAAGACACTTGAATCAGCACCCTGTTCTTCTTCTCTATTTAAAATGGCTTACAGTAATTTGAACAACACAAAAGAGGTAACAGGAGACTACATTTGCGATCACTATTTATTATAAGCACCAACAGAACATGCAATCGAGTTTTGCAGCAGTAATAAACAAATCTATTTCTTCATTACATTCAGAAGAAAACAACTACTATGCCAAATTCCATACATGCACTTTTGTCTACAAAAAGGAATTTGGAGGAAAATCCTTGAGGATATTTCAAACGTACAGAAAACGTAACATCTTCTGACAGAGTACACCTACTTAATGCCACATTAGAGACAATTCTGTAAGTCTACTTGGGAAAGACTTCCACCTTCATTCCTTTCACCACTGCAGTTCAGTTTCTGCTAGAATTTCCTACCAACGTGCAACTCAATTATGGTAAAATGTACTAAAGTCTGTAAGCCATACCTTGCTTTACAGTTTATTAACATGTAGGTCCAATCATGTTTTACAGTAGTGACACAAAACCTCTATAGGCATGAAAATGCTGTAGATGACCTCTTCTCACGCATTTTAAACTTGACTTTTGTAATTGAAGGAACAAAGGAGAATGGAGTTTTGTTTTCAAAAGAATAAAACCAAAGAAGTCTCAAGAATCTTAGGCAGCAATCTAAACTACATGCCACTCCAGTATTTACCAACAGTTTTATAATGTGCATTTTGAGAGGAAGGATTCTGCAAGACTTTATCTGGGACGGAAGCAGAGAGACTCTTCAAGCAGTTGGTGCACTGTACCACCCTGGTGAAACAGGCATGTGCCACAGTGTCACCGCAACAAAGCACCTGGACTGGTGTGAATGGAGCAGAGTGCCAGCACATTAGCACCCAGCTGCCCCTTAGCTATCAGTGGTCTCCAGCCTCCCAGTGCAAGAGCGACACAAATCTCAGTCATTTTTATTTTGGCTTGAAACAAGAAGTTTTTGTCTGCGTGGCAATTTCTAGGGGAGGACTCTTCTGTAACACTTGAGACTGAATGAAAAGTCTACTTGCAGAATATCTCCAGCATAATCAAAATACACCCCACAAACTCCTACCTCAGACCTGCAAAAACCCTGCAATGAGAACCACTGGTCTTGCTCAGACTGCCTCTCCTAGCAAGCTCACCTCTTTAACTCCTAGAATTTGTTTCTGGCTACATGTCAGAGTCAACATTATTTATATTCCTTATATTAAAAGCTCTTCTTATTGAATTTTATAACTGTCTGCATTATAAATTCTGAATTTGCAGTCAGATCACAATCACTGGTTTCTATCAGAACTGAATGCATCAGCAGCAACTTGGCAGCAGCTATCAAAAAGATCCAGGTCTTACTAGGTCCAACCATAAACCACAGAGACCAAGTAAGAAATGGAAGTTACTTATGTTAGAAATACACGTCCCCTAGGAATAAGTCTTTTAAAGATGTCTGTAATGAGAAAGAATATTCAAGAAAATAAATTATATGAAAATAAAAATAAAGAGCAAAGTAAAATTTACACACTCCACAAAACACTTTGTGGGGAGGGAGGTTTGGAAAACACACACACACACAAAAATCGTTAGACAAAAATAAAATACAGACAATCAACAGGTCAGTCATACCCAACCACACATGAAAACACTTCCGCTTTCTCAAGCTACTGTTTTGAATGGAGAATTAACTCCCAAGTATTAAGCCAGTGCTTTGTTACTCTAACACCACCCAAGGTACACAGCCAGCACTGGAAGACTGTATGTTGCCAGTGGAATGGGTTCCTCTTTATCATGATATGGCTTGTAAAGAGGTAAAAAGTTCCTATGTATGACCTTTCCCCATCCACCAGAAGGCAAGCACATTCATGCTTATATTACGAACCTTCTCTGCCATTTAATGCTATTCTTCTCGAAATGCCTGTATTACATATCCAAGTGTATGTAATAAGGAATTAAAGGATGTTTACTAATTCTAGACCCCACCCTCAGGCAAACAAAAGTAGGCAACATCCATTGCCTGAAAAATGCTCTCTTGCCAAGATTCACTAAAGACCTCAAACTTCTTTTTCCTTATCATCTCTGAATGCAAAAGAAGCTCAAGTGCACATTAATAGACTCAGCTACCACCATCTGACCATCCCTTACTCTATGCATTAACAAGGGTAAATGCACAGCTGTCTTCATCCACTTAAAGTGAAACAGACTATAGTTATAAAAAGTTAAAGAGAAAAGCAAATGGCAGCTATATCAAGAAAGAGATATTACTAATCAGACATCAAATGGCAGCTATATCAAGAAAGAGATATTACTAACCAGACATCTTTTCCTGACATACACAGACCTATTCTCAAAACCTATCTGCTCAAGATGGTACAGCATGTTAGTTATATGATGACTAGATGCTAGAGTCTGCATCAGATGTCTGCTAGCATCCCACTTTTTAAAACATAATTATTTAACTCACTAGTCCATCAACCAACCAGGGAGACTGCCTTTGCTATAGCTGCAGTCAATACAACCCAAAGGATGGTAGCTGTTGGTTATGTTCGAGGAGAGGAAGATAGCCCAAGACAGTAATTTTAAAGCACAATGGACACAACCAGTGTTTTATGGATTAGGTTAGTTTCATGCAAACAGTAAAGAAAAAAAATATGGTAACAAGCCCAAACTGAAACCCAGATACATGAGAGATACTAAAGATGTGAACTCTGTGAGTGGTCATGGGGTGTTCTTCAATAGAAAAGATATCCCTCCTCCTGGGACACAAAAGTGTGCAAAATCCTTTAGCAGGTAGAAGATACTAGAAAGAAGCCTCAAAAAGAATATGAATAAACACCAGAAGTAAGACACTGAGATAAGCCTAGAGTAAGAACATTTTTTATGCTGACTGCTATTTAGAAGAGACCTGAAACCATGAACAAAAAAATTAGTTTCTTAAACTACAGTTACCCTTTTTCATTCTTACTCTGAACAGGACACTTTGTAAGCAGTCAAATATCTCCCATGTCACATCTGTTTATAATTATTTAAAAGAATTCTAAATAGACAACATAAACTAAACTATTTTTCATGCAAGTAAAATAAACTAAAAACCAAACCAAACCAAACAGATTAAAAAGAAAATAAAGCTTTACAATTACTGAGCTGTATGGACTAATGATTTCTGGTACCCCTACATCTGAATAACACTGCACTTCTTTCTTACACATTACCACAGTTGTTCTGACTCAGGAGAAGGCAGAACAAAATTCCTTCTGTAGACATTAACATCATTTCCCTAAATCATGCACTGAAATAAGTAATCTCCCTCTAATGCTTCCAGCTTGGGCAAGAGAGAAAGGATTTACATTTTCAACTAAGCAACCCTACAACTTGTTTACATTGCCAAGATGCACAATCCAAAACCGTCCTTCCTGCCAGTAACATTCAATTCTTTCAGGATAAGTTAAACTGGCTTTAAGAAGGGCCAGTGTAGTGTCAAAAAAGGTAAACGACCTGGACAAGGNAAGGCCAACAGCATCCTGGCTTGTATCAGGAACAGTGTGGCCAGCAGGAGTAGGGCAGTGAGGCACTGGCGAGGCCGCACCTCGAATACTGTGTTCAGTTTTGGGCCCCTCAGTACAAGAAGGGCATTGAAGTGCTGGAGCGTGTCCAGAGAAGGGCAACGAAGCTGGTGAAGGGTCTGGAGAGCAGGTCTGATGAGGAGCAGCTGAGGGAGCTGGGGTTGTTTAGTCTGGAGAAAATGAGGCTGAGGTGGAAACATTATTGCTTTCTAAAACTACCTGAAAGGAGGCTGTAGTGAGGTGCGTGTTGGTCTCTTCTCCCAGGTAACAAGTGATTGGACAACAGGAAACAGCCTCAAGTTGCATCAGGGGAGGTTTAGGTTGGATATTAGGAAAAATTTCTTTACTAAAAGCGTTGTTGGGAATTGGAACAGGCTGCCCAGGGAAGTGGTTGAGTGACCATCCCTGGAGGTATTTATAAGTTGTGTAGATGTGGTGCTTCGGCTTGATGATCTTAAGGGTCTTTTCTAACCTAAATGATGCTATGATAAATAAAAAATGTGCATTAAGAATCACATAAGATAGTATTCTCCAACTAGGTAACTTACCATCTTTGTTCAGCCATTGTTTTCTTTGTCTGTAGAGGAGAAGCTTATTGTGGACATATGGCAAAAGAAACTTGACACACCAGCTCTCCACACCAAGTTTGTTTTCTATCAGGATGATAGGGCTCCGGTTATACCTGGCTTCAGGGCAGGGTATTAATCCAATTTCATCTCTAAAAAACAAGAAAGAAATACAATTAAACATATTTACAGTAGTTGTCAATTATTTTTCTCAGTAGAGCAAACTGGTGATGCTTCCCACCCAGTCAGTCCATATTTTCCCTGTTTTTAACCTAAATCTGTACCCATTATCCTCAATTCACCTTCTTGATTCTTGCTGGACTGCAGGTGCAATAAAATGCATTTTCAGAAAGCCATCCTCAGCAAAATTCATGCACTATATTAACTTGGCAAATAAATGATTCAAACATGTTTTAAGGCATAAATAAAGATTTAAGTTGAACAAAAAAGTGAATGTATTTTCAGTGCATAAATCACACAGTGATTTATTCAGACACAATATAAAAGCCAGTTGTGATTTTGAATTAAGAGCTACTACAAAAATTTTGTATTAGTTCCCCAATGCTATAGTGATAGAAAACAAGAACTATTTTAAGACTTGCTGAAGACTCTGGAAGAACCATGATCAGATGAGCCAGAATGAATTAAAAATCCTTTAAGTGTTCTCTAGGAAGATTCCTTTTGGTGATTCTGACTCTTCTCACCTTAAGATAATCGGAAAAGTTTTTAGATTTTCCCAAAGATACTAAACAAGGAAGGTCCCTTTTTTTGTATGTTTAGATTATGACCTAAGCAGTTTAATTCAGCTGAAGTAAGGCAAGTACCCCTGGCTTTGTGATGGAGATGACGGAGCTGTAACATGTGCTACTGAAGGGAAACAAAACACATTAACCAGTACAGGCACCTGACTGACCCAAAGCTACCCAGGTGTGCCCTGCAGCAGAATGACCAGGTGCTCTGAAACCAAAGATCATGCAAAAGAAAAATCACATAAACAGCAATGTGCACATTTCCACATGTCCCATTTTTCCAGCAGCCTGCTGAACAGGGGGAAGATTTGAGACACAGAGGCCACCCTGATTAAATGGCAACTTGATATGAGAGGCTTTAATGAACCCTTTAGAAAAATAGCAATGGCCACAAAAACTCCTACCAGCAAACAAAGCAGAAGAGACTCAGCTGTTCAGTTTCAAAGGGCCATACCATATTTTACTTTTTCCTCAGCTTTCTCTAGCACATAGGGATGTTGGAAGAGCAGCTTTAACAGCTTCTTAAAACAAACACAGGTTGTCAAGCATTCACACTTGTTTAGACAGAAAGCAACATTGTTTTATACTTTCCATTATGCGTGATGTCTCCACCAACTCCTGTTTAGTGTAAAATTTTGTTGCTAAGGAGGGAGATCCTCAGATCTCAGGAAGAAAAGATCTCTCCTGATCTTAGACAGAAAGTGAATTCTCCACCTTAAGTTTTCTCAGTACAAGGTCTACAGATACACACCAAGTGTCAACCTCACAACCTCAACTCAATTACCTCAAACTAATTTATTTACTGGACAATATGAGTGTACCGATTTAGCACTGTGTCCTCACTGTATTATTACTAAAGTAATCAAAAGTGACACCATGTGCTTGTTAAGAATACATTTGCTTATTCAAAAAACAGATTTAGTCTTCCACACATCACAATGTACATCACAAGCCACAAAGAGCACAAGTAACTTGAGGTAAGATATTTGCAAATCACTTTCCTTGGTCTTCGAACACACACCTGGGTCCCCTACCCATCCCTGGTAATCTGAGAACAGAGAGAGGAAAACCGGCATTTTCCTACCCCACCAATTGCAAGCAGTGAGTGTCAAAGCAAGATCCTCACCTCTGCTGCTCCACTCAACAGAAGTTCTTCAGAAAGCTAGTCAGATTAGACCTAAAATGACATTCCAGTCTGCTTCTTTCAACATGGCACCTTATAGCGTGAAGTTTGTACGTGCTGCTGTCTCCTTTCTTTTATGAATGTTAAACACAGTCCTTGGTTAAACTTTACCTGGCCTTGCATACAGGCATATACAGTCCCCACCTGCAATGAAGATGCAGTCACTGACAGCTTTGCTAATTAACTCCAGGAATTACTACAAGAATTTACTGGCTGTTGCTTACAAACACACCAAAGATAAACAGCAAGGATAGAAAAAAACCCCAAAACATACATCCACACCTTCACTTCTTACCAAATACAAGAAGTCTGACTCAGGTGAGATAAGTTTCATAACACTAATTTAAACATGCCAAAATGACAGACAGGTAGGGTTTGCACAGAGCTGACAAGTCAACCTGAAACATCAACTCCAGAACAGCTGACAAGTCAGCCTGAAACACCCCAACTCCAGAACCCGCTCAGCTACCTGAAATCAGCAGATGGAAAATTCCATTCATCAATGAATTTCATCAGCATAATGAAATTCATGAAAATACAGTGCAACATAAAAAAATGGTTTATCTGGTAACTACTCAGTTTTTGCTAAGATGCAAACCAGGACCTGTCATTTGGTAGAAATGTTGCCTCCAACACCCTGGTTTTGTTTTTGACGATCCATGTGGTTCAGAAATTGTGTGTTGCATTCAGTTCCTAAGAAGGAATAGAATTCACAATGCAAAATACCAGGAGGGCAGATTTATCTAAGGTGGGGTGCCTATCTCACAGCCAAAACAATTAATTCAAACCACCATCTATTTCTGGTCCTGAAGGCCCCTCAGATCTGCAGATGGGGTAAGTAACAGGGCAGATCTGTCAGCCCAGGAGACACTGCTTGAAAACACCTGCAGCCTCTGCTCCATTGGGTACCTGAAGAAAGCTTCTGCAGTAGGACTCACATGCAGGCACCACTGAATTAGTGCTTGTAAAATGAACTGACTGAAGTACCCTTCATCTTGCACAAACTGCCCCTGGCCATGTGACAGAAAACGTGCCTGTTCATATGACAGGATTGCCCAAACTCATTGCAGGATGCCTACATTTAGAGGTCAAGTAACAGGTGCAAGCTGCTCACGATACTTAAGGAGACACCAGCTGAGGGCTGCTGTTTGGCAGTATTTTGTACTATCAGAAGCACCATCTACTATGAAAGTAAGATTTAATTTCTCTCCCTAGATTTCCCAGTTTTTTTGAATTTTAGGAGTTTTTGGTGCTTTTACTTTATTTTCCTCAAAAACACCACAGTCGTGTTCCAAAAACTGCATGAATTATCTCTCTGTTTACAGGACACCATGCCAGTTCACATTCCTAAAATATACCATGGAAGCAGCCAGAACTGAGTGGAAGCTTTTAGCTGGCTTGTCATGGTGTCTGCAGCCATTACCGAGCTTCTTCAACCTGTGCTGAGACCGGAGAAGATGTGCAAGATGATACCAGGGAGACAGTGGAGTGGCACAATCCAGACCTGGTCTATAGTGCAGACCTCAATTGTGGCAGAACAGTACTGACAAGCCATTGCAGGACCTGCTTTAAGAGCCCGAGCCTGTCAACTCAGCCATCCAATGGCCCTCCCCAAAATAAACCCTAGTCAACCTACTTTAAAGTTCTAAAACCATGATGACACAAAAAAGTTCACTCTTTCACAGAACCACAATAGCACAGCAACTGCTAAGGAACGAGGCATTTCTTGTGATACTACCATGATGGGTCTTCAGCTTTAGGTACCCCGTGCGAAGGGACCTTCTCTGATTTTTTTCTGAAAGATCATCTTTAAAATAACCAAAGCTCTCTCCACAGAATTAGACAGAGGATATTAACTAATGTCTGGGAGATCTGAGTGAGGAACAATCAGACGATACAATGCAACTATGACAACGCTGACAATAAAAACTGGACCTAAGTAGTTGACTATTTCTGCAATTATAAAAAGCTTTTAATACTGGAATACATTAAAATAAGCCCCATGAAATGACTACATAGCTAATGAATTTACATTTGAAAGGTAGGGAAAAGGGGGCCTAAGCCCAAGAACTGCAACTTTTTCCTTATTGTGCAGTGCATCATACAGACACGATTCTCTTTTAGAATTTCAAATAATAAATTAATTTGCACATTATGTTTAGTCATTATCTTAGTGGTACAACCAAAATGTTTCATAAATAAAAGAACAGTAATATATTACTGAAATTCAAAGTACTTCTAGCCAATATTTGCTTCTAAAGAAGCTATATATACAACACTTTCACTCTCTAGTAGTTTCCTTTTGTTTGCTCTCACATTAATCTCCACTTGATTGGAGACTGATGCTGCAACAACAAAGTCCTGCACTGATGGCCCCTCTCACTAAAGTATTACAAGCAAATTATTTTTACTTACTATTGGTATATTTGGAAATATTGATGCTGCACAAAGATATGAAACAATCTAATAAAAAGAACATTGGCAAGAAAAATTTCATACTTGGCTACAGTAAAGACTTAAGGAAGTATGTTTCTTTCTGAATCCCCTGCATAGAAATTTACAATCACACCGGGAGAAACCTCGATTCAGAGTTTCAAATCTAACAAAACAAACTGTGGTATTTTTACTACATTAAGGATGAGATTAATTGAGACAGAAAAAATTATCTGAGCTACAGTGACATAAACAATTCTTGGCAAACCATAAAATAGTATCTTCGGATTTTGTACAAAAACATTGGGCTACCATTTAAAGGTTCATCTTTCCAATTACACCCATCAAATTCATATACTTTTTTGGGAAGTGAGTCTATTTCTGTTTGACTTCACACCCAAAAGAACAGCAAAGTTCAAAAACAAAGTATACATTGATCTGCTCACTGTTGGTGATCTATTCAGTTCCAGTGGGATAGTTCAAGTACATGACTTTATCAGGACCTGGGCTTGTAGGACTAGGTAAAAGTATCTTCCAGCAGATTTCATAGCCTTACAAAACTGAAAACTAGCATGCTGACACCATTATCCAACTGAAGAAAATGGAGCTACCAGAGAGACAAGGCAAAGAGAATTTTCTGTTGTATATTTAGTTAGAAGTAAGCTCGGCCTAAAAAGATGCAGTCTTGCTGCAAATTTAATTTAAAGCAATTCTAATTAAAAAAAAAAAAAAAGAAACCACAATCCAACATTCTACTTTATATAAAACTATATTTTTACATGGTTTTTAGTGTTGACCGGAGACAACACCCCTTTTAAAACCTATAAAACGGTGAACCTACCAGAATGAAACACCCATTCTGTCAGATGCATAGGGGACAAGTGAACTGTCAAAGCCAAGGAACAACAAATGCTGGAAGAGGGATGAGTAGGGGACAAAAGTACGAGATGTGAATAGGAACATTATGCACATGGCAGATCCCTTATTTTCAGTGGCACCAGGCGGATGCCACATAAAAGAATTCAAACCTGGATCTGTTACACGAACAGGCTGCTCAATTCAAGAGGACAACATCTGTCAGGGACTGCAGCTGGTTATGACTGTCGTGGACACCAGCAGAAGACAAGATGTCTCCAAGATACATGAAAACTTCTGGCACAGCATGGCTGCAACCTGGTGCTCTACAGGCAGAGAGGTGTCATAGCAAAGGGCCCCCATTCTACACTGGCCATGCGTGGTCCCATTTCAAGTACTGCAGTTCAGAAATCTAGCACACAGAATTGCCACTTTTTCTACTTTAGGGGTAAACCAGCAGTAGCACGTGCTTCCTCACTTGAAGCATGACACAGTGCATCAGTCTCTGAGCACACAACTCTTGTAGCCTACTTTCATCTCTGAGCTTGCATCTGTGAAAGAAAACAGCAATAGCAGCATATTCTTCAAAAACACAAGCTCCAAGTTTTCTGCCAATAAACAATTTTGGCGAAGGAGTAGAAACTAAGAAGAATCAGAACATTCATTCACAATACTGGCTGTTTACAGCACATTATGCCTCACAACCTAAAAACGAAGCTTTATGGCAAAATGCAGTTCTTTTTTAGACAGCATCCATATGCTGTATTTTAAAACCTGGCCACCCACCCAAGTTGCTTACTACATTTATAGAAACATGAGGGTATTCATTCTAATCCTCTCTTTCAAGCAAAAGGATAAATAAAAAAAATTTCCTACATACTTGCTTAACATACCATTTTCTGGAACAGATTAATAGGCCACCACCTCAGAGACTGCAGCATTTCCAACCGACACAAGTACACTGCACTTACGTTATGAAGTTGTCATCCATTATGCGCTACCTCATTTGCCATAACCAATATAGACTTTACATAAATAGATAGTAAGGCGCTTCCCTAAACAGTTTGTGTCATAAAACAAAAAAGGATGGAGAAGGAAACAGAGATATGGGAGGTACCTAAATCAGGGTCTCAGAGCTGGTCAGCAGTGGAACTGAAAATAAGACACAGACCATCTGACCCCCACATTGTCCGATAAACCTGATTCTCACAAGATTGCAATAAGTGTAGTTTGTATTTACATGGTCATTCTGTTTGCCTCCTTCAAAACCAACACAAAGTGAAAAGCACTGGCATCTCTATTAACAGATACAGATCTGAAGGCGGCGTTCATCAAAGCATGCTGTTTACACCAGGATGCAATTCAGCAGGCTTCAATCCCGAGATCTGCTTCCACCAGTGCCAACACTCTGCCTCCAACACGGACAGACCAGGCTGCCTTCGGCGGGGCTCAGCACACCTGACCCCACTGCAGGCAAAGGTCAATCCCACCTCGACTGTGCTACGAGTTTAACACTGGCCAAACCTCATATTCAAGTAGAGATCGTTTAAGAACTTGTTTTTAAAATCTGGAAGTGAAGAATTATCTTTTCAATGTCCTTGCTGGTTTCCATAACTAAGTACTCTTCATCGAGGGGGCTGCTGCTGCCGGCAGGCTAGTGGAGTGGCCGCAGGGCTCACCAGCAGCCAGGCTGCTGCCGTAACCTGTGCCCAGAAGTTACCCAAACTCTCAGAGTAGCTGCATGGCCTTGTCCAGAAGGCTAGGAGGCAGGAGGAGAGCAAGGAAGGCGTGTGGCATTGGCCACCTGCCCCGCCAAAGTGCCAGTGCCTGGGGAGGCTGGGGGGTGCCAGCCGTCCCACTCACAGGCAGGGAGGCAAGCAGGGAGGCAGGGAGGCAGGCA